>JANJGK010001471.1:182500-185000 GCA_039081455.1 Macrobrachium rosenbergii | reverse complement strand
TGATTAAACGACTCCACTGCCATTATTTGCATAATCAAGCAATTTATTTCAGTCGCATTTATCAGTCACGAATAGTGACTAATGAAGGTATAAATCTAAATTGAATTGAATTAAATATACACTTCGGGGAATACGTAGCCTTCAATAATTTCTCTGCGACAACTGGTGAATATATTTAGTGTACAAGAATTTAAGTTTTCGAGAAGATTATTATTATTATTATTATTATTATTATTATTATTATTATTATTATTATTATTATTATTATTATTATTTGCGACAACAGATGCATACATTTGGTGTGCAAGAATTTAAGTTTTCGAGAAGATTATTATTATTATTATTATTATTATTATTATTATTATTATTATTATTATTATTATTATTTGCAACAACAGATGCATACATTTGGTGTACAAGAATTTAAGTTTTCGAGAAGATTATTATTATTATTATTATTATTATTATTATTATTATTATTATTATTATTATTATTTGCGACAACTGATGCATACATTTGGTGTACAAAATTTAAGTTTTCGAGTATATTATTATTATTATTATTATTATTATTATTATTATTATTATTATTATTATTATTATTTGCTACAACAGATGCATATATTTGGTGTACAAGAATTTAAGTATAGAACGATTTTGCGGAAGATGTAGAGGAAAAGGGCAGGATAATATTAGACTGAACTTCACATTTCTATGATCGTAAGCTATACAATATAGAGAATATAGAATTTAGGCCAAAGGCTAAGCGCTGGGACCTATGAGGTCATTCAGCGGTGAAAGGAAAATTGACAGTAAGAATGTTTGAAAGGTATAACAGGAGGAAAAACCCGCAATTGCACTACGAAATAATTGTTAGAGAAGGTAGAAAATCAGATGGAAGAAAGAACATGAACGGAGGTATAGTAAAAGGAATGACAGAGGTTGCACCTAGGGGCCGAAGGGACGCTGCAAAAACCCTTAGTATTGTCTGCAGTGCACCAGCTATAAATCCATATCTTCAAAATCTGATAACTTGAGTTAACGTGACATAGAAGCATTTAGCTGGTCCGCTGGTATAGTGTTTAGTGTTGTGGCATGCCACTCAGATATCGTGGGTTCGCGTCTCCCCCAGGGCGATGAAAAATCACTCGCTCTGTATCATGATCAGTTACTGCTGCAGTGTGGGGTCTGTGGTGGGAGGTTGAAACCAACATTCTTTGGAAGCTTGAATTTCAAGTCAAAGGCGCCTGCGTGCTTGTTCCATGTGAATAGGTTTCATCTACTGAAATAATAATAATAACTGATATTGGATTTCGCATCACGTACATACTGTAAGTAACTTCCCCAGGAAGGTTGGTGAAAAGTATCACTTAATATCGAACTAACCTCACTTTTAGAATAACTTATACCCAAGGGGGATTGTAATGGGTAACTGCTTTAGCCTCGGCCATGACTGAATAACGCCAGTCCGTCCGTTTTTCACTTGTATTTTTGACCAAAAACCCATGTTCGAAACCTGGCCGGGACTGAAGCATTTACCCATTATAATTCTTAAAAGGTGAAAGTCATCCCCAAGACAGTGAATTGGATATTATATGATGACTGTGGCTGAATATTTTGGGATAGATAACTATATTCATACATATATATGTATATATATATATATATATATATATATATATGTATATATATATATATATATATATATATATATATATATATATATATAATATATATATATACAGTATTATATATATAATACATGCATATCTATCTATATTATACGACGGTAAGTCAAAAAGTTCCAGGAAAAATTCAATATACTCTTTATTTAAGGAAATTCAAACATCATTTTTCTACATATCTACCATCTAACTCTATACACTTTTCAAGGCACTGTTTCCACCTCTGCAACCCTTCTTTGTAGAAATTTGGGGCCTTTCTATTAAACCATGTTGAAACTGCATGTTTAGCAGCATCCAAAGATTCAAACCGGACTCCTCTTAAGTGTTCCTTGAGTTTTGGGAACAGAAAAAAATCTGAAGGAGCAAGATCAGGACTATAAGGAGGATGTGGAAGAGTTTCCCACCTAAATTTCCGTAGGACTTCTCTTGCAACCCTTGATGAATGTGCTGGAGCGTTATCATGATGGAACAAAATTCTGCGGTGCAACTTTCCTCGACGTTTTTTAGCCAATGCAGTCTTCAGTTTTTGCTTTAGCCAATGCAGTCTTCAGTTTTTGCAAAACACCTTTGTAGTAGTTCCCGGTGATTGTTTTTTGTCCTTCAACGAAATCAATCAAAATCACTCCTTTGGAGTCCCAAAACACTGTTGCCATAACCTTCTGGGCAGATCTCGCCACTTTGAACTTCACTGGTGCAGCTGAACCTCTTGGTAACCATTGCTTTGATTGAATTTTACTTTCTGGGTCATACTGATGGATCCAAGTTTCATCTCCAGTAACAATCCGGTCAAAAAACTCTGATTCATTTGATTCAAT
>JANJGK010001471.1:177500-180000 GCA_039081455.1 Macrobrachium rosenbergii | reverse complement strand
TGTTTCCATAACATTAGTTGTTAATAATAACCTAAAAGTTTGGAATGATACTAATGAAAATTAATCTACTAGTATAATTCTGACACTAATCATTTATAGTAAATGACATATTTGCATAACTTTTGTTGTTAATAATCAATGACGTACTTGCATATAATAATCAGAAAATTACTAATAATTCTGACGTTTTTCATTTATGGTAAATGACATATTTGCGTAACATTACTTGTTAATAATCAATGACGTACTTACATGTAATAATTAGAAAATTTCTTATAATTCTAACATTTTTCATTTATAGTAAATGACATATTTGCGTAACATTACTTGTTAATAATCAATGACGTGCTTGCATATAATAATCAGAAAATTTCTTACAATTCTGACATTTTTCATTTATAGTAAATGACATATTTGCGTAACATTACTTGTTAATAATAATGACATACTTGCATACAATAATCAGAAAAACTCTTATAATTCTGACGTTATTCATTTATAGTAAATGACATATTTGCATAACATTACTTGTTAATAATCAATGACACACTTGGATATAATAATCAGAAAATTTCTTATAATTCTGACATTATTCATTCAAAGTAAATGACATATCTGCATAGCATTCTTTTGTTAATAATCAATGAAAATTTTCCATATAATAATCTGTAAATTTCTTACAACTCTCACATTATTCATTTATAGTACCTGAAATATTTGCCTTTTTAAATGTCATACTTGCACATAATAATCCGAAAAACTTGTATAATTCTGACATTATTCATTTATAGTAACTGAAACATTTGCATAACATTAGCAGTTAACAATAAACGACAATTTTGCATATAACAATATTTACTTATATGTTGTTGATAATAAATAACACATTTTAATATAACAATCTGAAAAGGAAGTGGATCTGCCTCACCTCATGCGTTATTATATTTCATCCAATCCTCCAGTCCCCTGGTTCTTCTTCTTTATTCATCCGCTGATCTTAAATGCACTTACGAAAGATCCCAAAACCTAAAGGAATAAATATTACAGTTGTAAATATAACAGTGAAAATATATGTGAAATAAGAAAACTTATTCAATTTCACTGTAAGCACAAAAGAAATTAAGAAATATATATATGTCAGTGAAAACGAATCTAAAATACAATGAAACTAATTTCATTTAACAGAAAAATTGAAGGATCAAGTAACTGATTTTATTACACACACAACAATTTAAGCATCCAGGAACTATTTTAATTACACAAAAAATTATTTAACAATCAAGAAACTAATTTCATCAAACACAACACAATTTAAGGATCAAGGAACTAATTTAAATTCAATCAAAACAATTCAAGGATCAAGGAAGTAATTCTATTAGCAGAAAACAGTTTAACGATCAAGGAACTAATTTAAATACAAACAAAACAATTCAAGGATCAAGGAACTAACTCTATTGGCAAAAAACAGTTTAAGGATCAAGGAACTACTTTAAGGATCAAGGAACTAATTTTAATAACAAAAAAGAATTTAAGGATAAAGGAACTAATTTTATTAAACACAAAACTTTTTAAAGATCTAGAAACTGATTTCATTGCACACGAAGCAATTTAGGGATCAAAAAACTAATTTGCTTACACACAAAACAATTTAAGGATCAAGGAACTAATTTCCTTACACACGAAACAATTTAAGGATCAAGATACTAATTTAAATACACACAAAACAATTTAAGGATCAAGGAAATAATTCAAATATAAACAAAATAATTTAAGGATCAGGGAACTAATTTAAATACACATAAAAAAATCTAAGGATCAAGGAACTTATTTCCTGACACACAAAACAATTTAAAGATCAAGGAACTAATTTAAATGCACACAAAAATTTAAGGATCAAGGAAAAAATTTCGTTACGCACAAAACAATTCAATGATCAAGGAACTAATTTTGTTACACACAAAACAACTTAAGGATCAAAGAACTAATATTATTAAGCACACAAAAAATCTAAGGATCAACGAACTAATATTATTACACACAAAAAATCTAAGGATCAAAGAACTAACATTATTACACACAAAAAAAAATTTAATGATCAAAGAACTAATATTATTACACACAAAAAAATCTAAGGCTCAAGGAACTAATATTATCACGCACAAAACAATTTTCAAGGATCAAGGAACTAATCGTATTACACCCAAAACCATTTACGGCCCAAGGCATTAATATTCACTGCAAACGAGTTAATAAAACGCCAAGCGGATAATCAAGCACAAAATGAAACTGAGAGAGAGAGAGAGAGAGAGAGAGAGAGAGAGAGAGAGAGAGTAATAAACTCACCCAGCCTCTAGATCCTGAGCCGCGACAGAGTGGGTCGAACCTGATACCAGATTCACCTTCCTTGCATATTAATCCTGGAGAGTCCCTGTGTTTCATCCTCCTCCAATCCGATTCAGCTTCAGTTTCGGTCCCGGCGATCATTTAACGGCTGAAGTTG
>JANJGK010001471.1:27500-175000 GCA_039081455.1 Macrobrachium rosenbergii | reverse complement strand
CTCTGAGGTATTCAATTGCGCACCTGAAAATCAGGCTGGAGCAACCGACGCACAAGTTTCTGTATCACAATTAAGACAATTATCAAAGTTCGCTACTGAAGATCGCCCTAGTTCTGGAAGTGTATTTGAATCTGATCTTGGTGCCTACTAACAATGGATTACAAGAAGTAAACTTAACAATTAACATGTAAAAAATGTGCCGAAGTTTCTTAAGCGCAATCGAGTTTTCTGTACAGCCGCTACAGCTTATAATCAAGGCCACCGAAAATAGATCTACCCTTCAGTGGTCTTGGTATAATGCTGTATGGGCTGCGGCCCATGAAACTTTAACCACGGCCTGGTGGTGGCCTATTGTATATCGTTGCCAGAAGCAATATTATGGCTAAATTGAACCTTATATAAAATAAACACTACTGAGGCTAGAAGGCTACAATTTGGTATGTTTGATGATTGGAGGGTGGATGATCAACATACCAATTTGCAGGCCTCTAGCCAAGTAGTTTTTAAGATCTGAGGGCAGACAGAAAAAGTGCGGACGGACAGACAAAACTGGCACAACAGTTTTCTTTTACAAAAAACTAACAAAGGAATGGAATGCAATATAGACTTTAGGCCAAAGGCCAAGCACTGGGACCTATGAAGTCATTCATCGCTGGACAGGATATTGAGATTAAGTAGGTTTGAAAAGTGTACCAGGAAGACATCTTCACAGTTGCACTTTGGGGAGAGAAACTAAAAATTTTTTGCGAGTTTATGTTCAACGTTGTTATTATTCACGGTAAATGGCATAAATACATACAGTTGATTCTTAGGAGCATCGAACCTTGTTGGAACTGGAATATAAAATTTAGGACGAAAGCCAAGCGCTGGGACCAATGAGGTCATTCAGCGCTGAAAGGGAAATTAACAGTAAAAAAAGTTTTAAAGGTGTAACAGGAGGAAAACCTTGCAGCTGCCCTATGAAACAATTGTTAGGAGAGGGTGGACAGTGATATGGAAGAGAGATAGTATGAATGGAGGTAGTGTAAAAGGAATGAAAGGGGTTACAGCTAGGAGCCGAAGGGACGCTGCAAAGAACCTTAAGTAATACCTACAGCGTACCGCGTGACAAGCACAGATGTCACTACCCTCCTCCGGAGATCGAACCTTGTAACCTAACATTTCTTCAAGAGATTCAGAGGGATAAAATTTACTACTAAAATAAGGCGGCAGAAATGAACATGATAGTGGCCATCGAGTCCTAAGCCAATGTTGTAGAAAGATCGAAATAAATAACTAGATATATAACGTGCTACTGGAGTTTACTTCACACGGAAATGGACAGTGCTGAATAAAAATGCTTGATTTATGTCCCATAAAAGTGCCCTTTCTAAAAATAACAAAATAAAAAAAAGAAAAAGTATTACTCCGCCTGAAAGTGAAAGTTGATTACGATGCCCGAAGTCCAAAGCAGAGAATTTATATATTCCAGGAAACTAAATGGCAGGATATCTATCCTCAAAACGAAAAATAGCACCCATCATACCATCCATCTGTAATAAGGTTTCAAAAATTCGGATCAAAGATTGATTTACGGTTACTAAAACTGGCGTCATAAACGGGGTTCCTATTGAATTGAATATAGAATTTAGGCCAAAGGCCAAGAACTGGGACCTACGAGTTCATTCAGCGCAGAAAGGGAAATTGACAGTAAGAAGGCTTGAAAGGTGTAACAGGAGGAAAACCTCGCAGTTACACTATGAAACAACTGTTAGAAGAGGGTGGAGAGCAAGATGGAAGAAAGAAATAATAGTTGAAGGAATGGAAGAGGTTGAGAACAGCAAGATGGAAGGAAGGAAGTGTGAACGGAGGTAAAATAAAAGCTAAAAAGTGGGTGTAGCCAGGGGCCGAAGGGACGCTGCAAACGCCCATTAGTAAAGCGGAAATGCACCGCGGGTCATGAAAAATAACTTTCACGAGCAGTCCAATAGCGTTTTATTAAGCCAAATATGCCTTCAATAAGAACAATTTTGGACCATTTACAGCTGCTCTCCAGACTGGGCAACGTCGGGCATTCTCTCTCTCTCTTTCTCTACATACATATATACATGGAACACCGGGTATACTGTATTATCTCCCTCTCTCTCCATACATACAAACATACAACACCGGGTATATTCTCTCTCTCTCTCCCTCTCTCTACATACTGTGCACGCATACATACATGCAACACAGGGTATATTTCTCTCTCTCTCTCTCTCTCTCTCTCTCTCTCTCTCTCTCTCTCTATATATATATATATATATATATATATATATATATATATATATATATATATATATATATATATAATATATATATATATATATATATATATACATGTGTATGTGTAATACATATAGGTTATTGATAAATAGATAGATACTATTTTTATCACTAACAATGGTTCTCTTGGTATATCAAAGAGGCTGGTCACAGTTCCGCGCAAAGAAGCATAAAAAAAAAAAATAGTGACCAAGTGAACATTCATCCCTGTTATTGTTATGCCGATATGCTCATCCTAAGAGGCTTGTGGGTTACATAGAACGCTGCAGCCTTACGACAATATTGGTCTTATAGGTTCCAATAACATTGTGACCATCGCCTATATATACTATATAGTATATAGCGGAACTAACCAATGCATGGGTTGTCTCCAGTGGTTTGTATGTGCCTATTGATTCGTTGCAGGGATGTCTGGACGCCTATTATTATTATATTATTATTATTATTATTATTATTATTATTATTATTATTATTATTGAATACAGAATTTAGGCCAAAGGCCAAGCACTGGGACATATGAGGCCATTCAGCGCTGTACCGGAAACTGACAGAAAGGTTTTGAAAGGTGTAACAGGAGCAAAACCTCGCAGTTGCACTGTGAATCAATTGTTAGGAGAGGGTGGAAAGTAAGATGGAAGAAAGAGAATATGAAAGGAGTTGCAGTAAAAGGAACGAAAGGGGCTGCACCTAGGGTCCGAAGGCACGCTGAAAAGCACGCAAGTAATGCCTACAGTGCACCGCATGCGGTGTACTGACGACACTATCCCAGACCACTGAACTGATTATCAGCTCTCACAGGGTTGGACTGAAGGGTTTGTTTTTACTTATATATATACTTTTTTATATTTGCCAATTATGTTACAATTTTGAAAAGACATTCGAAACTGTGTAACGAAACCTTATAACGAAATGACGTTGAGCCCTGCATGTTGCTTAGCGTGTGGAATACTGCGCGAATGTTTATGAAAAAATATGATGAATCAAGATTGGAATGGAATGGAATATAGTTTAGACCAAAGGCCAAGCCTATGAGGCCATTCAGCGCTGGAAGGGAAATTGAGTGCAGGTAGGCCTGAAAGGTGTAACAGGAGTCAAATTATGAAATAATCATGGATCAATATTAACGTTAATAGATATATAAGTCGTTACTCTGTTTACAATTACTATATTTAACACAAAAATGTTATTCCATAACCTTTAAACATGCCTACAGTTAAATCAAATCAGGAAATTGAACGTAAAACAACAAACAAATACGTATACCACTCCTATGTCAGGCCACTCACAATTTACGGGGCACAGCGCGGCGTACTGCCTCAAAAAATACATCGTGGCAACAGCGCGACGTACGGCATCAGAAACACTTCCGAAAACACTAAGGACATAAAATCGATTCACTTTCACTAAGGCTAATCACATCGTAGCGCAAACACACATCCCGGGAAATAGTGCAGCAGATAATTGCATATTTCATAAGAATCGTTCAGATAGTGAAACAAGCATGAAATTTTGCACAAGTGCTCTTTAAAGTTCCCTCTATCAGAAAAGGGCGCTGGCCACGCAAAAAATTTAATATGGCGGCCAAATTCCAAGATGGCGGCCAGTATCGACAGATTTTGGCTAATTTTTCACTAGAATGGCATGTATTTGCTTCTAGCAATATGGTAAAGCTCTTCCATACTATTTCTTGTGAATATTATGTTTCTGTAGCTTCCCAGTACAGTTTACCTTTAAATATGGGGGCTATATGGCTGCCAAGAAAAGGTAGAAACAATAATTATAATGAGAAATAATGCCCGTTCAACAATTATCGTTTTAAGCATGGATCTTGGTTTCTGTGGTTTTAGATCCTAATGAGGCCATCTCTTTCGAATAACTCATCAATTTTGAAGGAAAATTAATAAATGTAAAAGAGTGTATGTCTGCACACAACCAGGGCACACTGGTGACATCACTGCTGTGTAACTCAGCATGGGGTTCAGTGCCAGCTAATCCAGCTTTACTAATCCTGTAGTCTTAGACTAGTAGTTGTAGTATAGTTTAGTTTAGTGTCCCAAATGCTTTCTAACAGCCCCAGACCAGCTATAGTTAGATAGCCGCACCTGAATAGACAGGATGTGCCAGCGCGGGAGAGCCGAGCCAAGGGTATGGGGGCTGTACATGATGGTTCATGTACTTACCCGGATGGTGTACAGATCACACGGGACTTAAATGGCACTGGATGAATGATCAGGCTAGGTGTAGGGAGACCGAACCTAGTTGAATCCCATACAGGAATGTGTGCTTTGTTTAAGGTGGTAAAAGGATAACCCCTCGGCCTTAATCAAAAGTGAAATCATGGCAGAATGTGATGCCAATCCAATATTGAGCAGTAGAAAAACAAACTGGAGTTTGTGTTGTCTTTGTCAGAAGGACAAAAGAGGTGAGCACTTGACATCACCTCCAAGTCATCATGTCCTAGACCATGATGGGTACACAATGCTGGCAAGGAACATTCCCATGTTCAGTGAAATTAATGAAATGCCACTGATAATGGATCCAGCAAGGCTGGATGAAGGTGATGGCATAGAGGCCACTCTCAGGAAAAATGCAGCAAAATACCATGTGAACTGTCGCTTGTTGTTTAACAACACTAAACTGGACCGTGCAAGAAAGCGACAATCCAATGACCAGACCAGCAACACTGAGACTAGTCGTGCAAAACTGCGCCGAACCAGTCATGACAATGAAGTTTGCATTTTCTGTGAGAAAGTGGCACCTGCATCTGATCTCAGACAGGCTAGTACTAAGGGCCTTGACTTGAAATTGCGTGAATGTGCAGAGATACTTAGTGATGGCAAGCTCCTTGCTAAGTTGACTGGTGGGGATGTCATTGCACAGGAGTTTAAGTATCACCATGCCTGTCTTTGTGCCCTCTACAACAGAAAAAGGTCCTACCTGAGGAGCCTTGAGAAAGACCAAGGTAGCACTGAGTCAGAATCAGATGTGTATCCACTAGTTCTGTCAGAACTGATGACATACATTGTTGAAAACAACCTTTGTTCAGATGATCCAGTCACATTTCGGCTGGCAGATATTTGCCACCTCTACCAACAACGTCTGGAACAATTAGGTGTAGAGTCACCAAGTGTAAATTCCACGAGACTCAAAGACAAACTTCTGGCAGAAATTCCAGAACTTGAGGCTCATAAATCTGGCAGAGATGTATTACTTGCATTTCAAAAGGATGTGGGAAAAGCACTTGCTCAATCATCTGATCTTTCAGAGGCAGTTATCATTGCTAAAGCAGCAAATATTCTCAGAAAGTCTATACTTGATCATCAGTCACGGTTTGATGGCACATTTTCTGAGGCTTGTGTACGAAATTCTGTGCCTCCTCTCCTGCTCCAGTTTGTAGGGATGGTTGAGCATGGGGCTGACATCAAGTCACAGTTACGATTTGGAGCATCAAAGTCAGACCAGGCCATTGCACAGCTCATGCAGTTCAACTGCTACTCCCGATACAAAGAGGGAGCAACAACTCATAGACACTCCAAAGACAGAGAAACACCATTCCCAGTCTACATGGGACTCTCAGTCTATGCCAAAACCAGGAAGAGAAACCTGGTTGAAATGCTACATCAGTATGGCCTCAGTATCTCTTATGACAGAGTACTGGAGGTCTCTGCACAGTTAGGAGATGCCACAGTTAGCAAATATGTGGAGGAGGGTGTGGTCTGTCCCCCAGTACTGCGAAAAGGGTTGTTCACCACTGCAGTGATGGACAACATCGACCACAACCCATCTGCAACTACTGCCACTACCTCCTTCCATGGAACTAGCATCTCCATATTTCAGCACCCCACCAAGGAGAACACTGGACAGGAAAGACAGCAACTAAAGTTTGCACCTGAGAAAGTGAGGTCGGTGCCTGAATTGCCGGACACATTCACAAACATCTCACCAGCTTCCTTTCAAACAAAGAACCCTGTGCCACCAAACACTGCAATACCAAAGCCACCCACAGATATCTTGGGGCCACAGCTTGCACTGGAGTATCAGTGGCTAGACAAGGTCATAGTCACCCAGGAAATAGATGATGCAGTGAATCTGACGTGGTCAGCTCATCACGCTTCAATGAAGAGAAGCCCAGAATTTGAAGTAACCATAACTTCATTGCTTCCTCTCCTGCGTGATCAGGCTCATTCTGTTGCTACGATCAAACACGTGATGCAGAAAGTGCAGGATGTCACTGATTTTCTGAACCCTGGCCAGATACCCATAATCACAGCTGATCAGCCAATCTATGCCATAGCAAAGCAGGTGCAGTGGCAGTGGCCTGATCAGTATGGCGAAGACAAGTATCTGGTAATGTTTGGTGGTCTGCACATTGAGATGGCAGCAATGACATCTCTTGGTACTCTTCTTCATGGCAGTGGTTGGACAGGAGCTCTGGTGGAGGCAGGAGTTGCTTCATCTGGAACTGCAGAATCCTTCCTGTCAGCTGCAAGTGTAACCAGGACACGGCAGATGCACCAGGTTACAGCCTCTAGTTTGTACAAACTCCTGAGGACAGCATACACTGACTACTGTGCTGAGAAAGCAAACAACAATGAGCAGGCATTAGAGTTTGAGGAGTGGTGTGACCTTCGAAGACAGCAGAGTCCACAGTTCCACTTCTGGCACATGGTGTTGTCTATGGAACTTGTGATATTCCTACTGATCAGGTCCTTCCGTGAGGCCAATTTTGTCCTCTACTGCCAGGCATTGCATGAGCTGATACCCTACTTCTTTTCCAACAATAATACAAACTATGCTCGTTGGCTGCCTATTCACCTCAGGGACATGCTTACCCTAGAGAGTTCACACCCAGAGTTGCACAAGGAGTTCAAGGCTGGCAACTTTGTTGTGCACAAGACCAGTCGCCAGTTCTCAGCAATGGCTCTTGACCAAGCTCATGAGCAGACCAATGCCTTTATAAAGGCTGATGGCGGAGCCATTGGGCTGACTGAAGATCCGTCAGCACTCAGAAGATGGATGGTGGCTGGCCCAGAGATCATCCGCTTGGTGTCTGCATACGAAACAGAGGTTCAAAGTACGGAGTCTAATGAGCAGACAACACACCATGAACAAACACCTCATGTGCAGAAGACATTCTTGGAGAGAGTCAGCAAGCTGTCATTGGCTTTGCAACACTTGGGAAGTCCTTTTCAGGAAGAGAGCCAGGATCTGTATTCCATTGACAACAAAGACATTGCCCACCCCAGCTCAGCAGAACTTCTACAGACACACCTTGACAGAGGCCGCACTAAATTTCAGAAGTTTTCAGACTCTTTGGCAAACAATGCAGTCTCCTTCTATGAGCCGATAAAGAAGATCAGAACTGACTTCTTCAGGCAAGAAGCTGCTCCTGTAGAACAGTCAAAGCAGAAACTTCTGAAGGAGGATTGCCAGCTTTTCTCAAAGCTATTTATATCCTGTCAGAGCCGTGAATGTGATCTGCAGGAATTCTTCCAGCACGAGAATCAAACATTCCCAGCTTCCCTTAGTGAGGGTGGTAGGCTGTACACATGTCAGAAGTCTCAGCTGACCTCGGTCCTGGAGAGTCATGTTACACTAGAAGACAAAGAACCAAAGACTGATGTCCTCATTGTAGATGGATCAGCTTTGGTCCATGCCTTGCCACCAAAGAAAGGAAAGACCTTTGAGGGCTATGCACTTTGCGACTTCTTGCCTGTGATACAATCCTATAGCAGCAAGTACACATCATCACATCTTGTATTTGATGTATACAATACATCCAGCCTCAAAGCTGAGACCAGGCTCCAACGTGGTCAAGGAGGAAGGCGCAAGGTGACAGACAAGAACACAATTCCATCCAACTGGCGCAATTTCCTAAGACACGATGCCAACAAGACAGAGTTGTTCCAGTTCCTGGCAGACAAAGTTGCCCAGATGTCTGCCACAAATGTTGTCATTGCCACGAAAGGGTCTGCTGTCCTCAGCACTCATGAGGCTAGTCTTCAGGGACTGGAAAAGTGCTCTCATGAGGAAGCTGACACCCGCATCTTTCTCCATGCCAAATATGCCACAGAACATGGAGCCAAGACCATCACGGTTAAAGCAAATGACACAGATGTTCTTGTCGTTGCAGTCAGTGCTTTCTCCACTCTCCACAATCTAGGGCTAGAGAAGCTATGGGTGGCATTTGGCCAAGGCCAGAGCCTGCGCTGGATTGCTGTGCATGACCTGTGCAACTCTCTGGGCCAGGAGAAGGTGAATGGCATGCTCTTCTTCCATGCGTTCACAGGCTGTGATACAGTGTCAGCCTTCCAGAGCAAGGGCAAGAAGACCGCCTGGCAGACATGGAACATCTTTCCAGAGGCCTCCACTGTGTTCTCCAAACTGAGTCACTACCCTCTCAGAGTGGAAGAGAGTGACCTGAAGGTCCTGGAGAGGTTTGTCATACTTATGTATGAAAGATCCAGCACTGCTGGCACTGTGGATGAGGCTAGACTTGATATGTTTGCCAGAAAACAAAGGGCATATGAGGCCATTCCACCAACCAGGGGAGCTCTCCTCCAACACACCAAGCGTGCTGCGTACCAGGCTGGTTGTGTGTGGGGGCAGGCCACCCAGTGTCAGCCACAGCCAGAGAACCCTGCTGAGTGGGGATGGCAAAAGTCTGGTGAAGCATGGCAAGTCCTCTGGACAACCAACTCGCCCTTAGCCAAGAGTTGCCAACAGCTTACCAAATGTGGATGCAAAGCAGGCTGTCGGGAAAGGTGCAAGTGCTACAAGCTGGGTCTTCCCTGCACAGCTCTGTGCACTTGCAAATGTGAAGTCTAGATAAATATTGCCCTCTCTTCAGTAGATAATCTAGCTTGAGCATCCAACGTGTCATGCTATGCCTACCTTCTTATCCTCGAATTTTTCAAAGGTGTAGGTTGAGAGACCTATACATAGATTGGTTGCGTTTAGTCCGTATTTCTCTTCTTTTCTTTTTATGGTTACAGTCTTAGACACAATGTTGTATGTGACCATACCATTACTATTTCAGTTGAAAATAGCATATTAGTTAAACTGTCTGATCACATGAATATACCATTAAATAAAAACAGTTGGTCTCTATGTCTGCTAGCGCTGTGGATAGAAAAAAAAACTTTTATGGCAACCATTTTGTACGCCATCTTGGTTACAATTCATTTAGTAAGGGTTTTCAATAAAATGTGTGGTATGGAACATTTTTATAACCTAAAAGTCGAGGTTTAAAAAAAAAAAAACTGGCATATTCCATCCAATAGATGCTCCCAAACCAGTGAATCTCAACATAGATGGCGGCCATTTTGAAAAATAGCCGCCATCTTGGATTTTCAGGTGGCCAGCGCCCTTTTCTAAGAGAGCGTAGTCTTAGGAATGTTTGTGCCAAATTTCATGCTTGTTTCACAATCTGAACGATTTTTACAGCAATCTGCTGCACTATTATCAGTGGTGAGGCTGGAAGCACACTCTCTCTACCACGCACTGTAGAGATGAGGGAGGGGGAGGGCTACCGGCAGCCTTCCCCACCCTCATCCTGACTTTGACACTCGAGCGTCGCGCGTGTATATAATTATTTTGAATGACTGAGATGAATGAGGCCCGTTGGATGAAGTAAGTTAAATATGGTATCAAATCTCCATAGATTTTCTGGTTTTCCGATTTTTCTTTGACGATGAATATTTCATTTTCCTTAGTGGTTATCTACCACTTGGCTGGGCTCACTCGCTACCATCCTAATTCCTTGGGGTGCACCTCTAGGCCCTAAGTGCCACCCTGCCCACAAAATAATCCTTCAAATACTTTTGCGTTGCCGAGATTTAGAACCGAACTGACCACGCTTCGACTGACTCTACAAAATAAAATCATTAGCAACAGGTATGAATCGTATGAACAAGATCGGCCTTGAGAGAGAGAGAGAGAGAGAGAGAGAGAGAGAGAGAGAGAGAGAGAGGGGGGGAGTCTTCATTATCGTTATATATACATACATGTGTGTGTGGGTGTGTGCGTGTGTATACATACGTAATGGGGATTGCGTTAAGGAACCCGAAATGTAACTGAAAGGAAGGTAAAGGGGCGAATCGACGACTCCCATCCTGTTGTCAGCCACAGAACAGGCTGGTTCCAACTCTCGTTTGGTTCTATATTTTGAACACTCGTCGTTTTTGCTGAGTCATGTGGTTGGTTTTAACTGCAAAGCAAGCAAGGAGGCAAAGCTAGCAAGGAAGCAAAGCAAGCAAAGCAAGCAAAGCAAGCATGCAATCACACAAAGCAAGCAAGAAAACAAAACAAGCAAGAAAACAAAACAAGCAAGTAAACAAAGCAAGCAAGCAATGCTTGCAAGGAAGCAAGGCAAGCAGATAAAGCATGCAAGCAAGCAAGCAAGCAAGCAAAGCATGCAAGCAAGCAAGTAAAGCAAGCATGCAAGGCAAGCAATCACAGCAAGTGTGCAAGCAAATAAAGCAGGCAAGCACAGCAAGCAAGTAAGTAAGCAAGCAAGCAATCAAACAAGCAAGCACAGCAAGCAAGCAATCAAACAAGCAAGCAAAGCAAGCCAAGGAGGCAATCAAGTAGAACAAGCAAGCAAGACAACAAAGCTAGCAAAACAAGCAAAGATTCAAAGATTCAAAATCACTCACTCCACTTATAGGAAGAAGTTCCCGGGAATTTCGACCAAGAATGAATACCCAGATTAGGCCTATAGAACATTCATTATCTTGCTCCACCACTCAAAATTTTGCTCAGTTGCTAATATATATATATATATATATATATATATATATATATATATATATATATATATATATATATATATATATATATATATATATATATATAATATATATATATATATATATATATATATATATATATATATATATATATATATATATATATATATATATATATATATATATATATATATATATATATATATATATATAATATATATATATATATAATATATATATATATATATATATATATATATATATATATATATATATATATATATAAATGAGGCATTAAAAGGGAGGCAGGAACTGGAGTATGGTTAAAAAAAAAAGCAGAGTAATTTACGTCATGATCCTTTGTTTCGCAAGATGTATCCCCCCCCACTTACTAAGGAAGCGATAACGCAGGAGTAGGGAGAGAGAGAGAGAGAGAGAGAGAGAGAGAGAGAGAGAGAGAGAGAGAGAGAGAGAGAGAGAGAGAGAGAGCTGTTAAAAAGCTCAGTACCTATTTTTGTAAAAGAAATTAGGTAACGAAACAAGAAAGCCAAAATCATAAGTCAATGAAAACAAGGCAGACTACAGAAGTGTAGCTTCCTAAGAGTACCGAAGGGTAAATTATACCCCCACCCCCACCCACCAACCACCTTCTCACGAACACCCTGATGCTCCCTCCCTCCCTCCCAGGAACTGTCTCATTCAAACCTTTTTTTATTTTTTTTTTTATTTTAGGTTCCTGCATAAACCCTTAAGCACTTAGGATGGGCATAAGGTCACAATTTGGACAGCTTGTGAGAGTGTGAGACTCACTGAGTGAGTGAGTGAGTGAGTGTGTGGGTAAAAAGGTGGCAGACAAAACTGCTTTTGATAGCCCACTGACACCATCCGGTCTCCCTCCAGCTACTCAGTGCGACAGGAATTTGAACCAAAATTGATGCAATAAAAACCATTTGATTTGGGCGGGGGTGGGGGGCGGGGAGCGCGACTGTTCATTCATATTCCCCTGAAACACACACACAATAAAACACAAACTCCGATAGCGAAAAATCAGCCTCTTCTTGGCAACTAGGCCTGATTAAAAAATGCTTTTCAAATTGACAAATTGTCCACTGGGAAGGAAGGAAGGAGCTGACATCATCCATCATCCATTACCGACACCACCATCCACAGTGGAAGTTCTAATTAACGACCTTTCCAGACACCTCAAGTATTGGTCCATCAACAATTCTAATGAGCGATCTGAGACAGCTCCCTGACCTTTCAGAGACCGTGCGTGTGACAGACAGCTTTTGTAAGGACATGTCTTCTCACCGTTTCCAAAAGCAACAGCAAATTCACCATCACACGGTGGTACCCGATTCCTCCTCATTCCCTGTGGTATATATATCTCTTGGTCCGGAGTGCCACCCTACCCACGAAATAATAATAATCGTTCAAATACTTCCGTTGCCGAGATTTAGAACCGAACTGACCAAACTTCAGCTGACTCCTACAAAAACAACAAAATCATTAGCAACTGCTTTGACTCATTTGAACAAGATCTTCAACAAGGAGAATGGTAACTTCCAGGGATCCAGCTTATGAGAGAGAGAGAGAGAGAGAGAGAGAGAGAGAGAGAGAGAGAGAGAGAGAGAGAGAGAGAGAGAGAGAGAGAGAGAGTGTTAAAAGCAAAAGGTCTCCTCCAGAAGATTTCTTTCTTAGACCTTTATTGACGTTGAGTGCGTGGGATTGGCATGATTGGGATGGTATTGGTATTACGGGGATTCGGTTTGGTATGGTTGGGACTGGGATTGACATGATTGGGATTTTGATTGGCATTATGCAGATTGGTCTGACTGGGATTGGCATTACGGGATTGGGATTTGCATGGTTGGGATTGGTATGCTTGGGATGGGATTGGCACGATCGGGATTGAGATTAATTTGGTTGGGATTGGCATGATTGGGATTTGGATTTGCATGAAGGGGATTGCTCTGATTGTGATTGGCATGATTTGGATTGTGACTGGCATTACAGGATTGGAATTGGTATGATTAGGATTGGGATCGGCATGGTTGGGACTGGGTTTGACATGATTGGGATTGGCATGATTGGGATTGATATTGGAATTATGGGGATTGGTATGATTGGGATTTGGAGTTGCATGTTCGGGATTGGGATTGATTTGGTTGGGATTTTGGATTGCTTGATGGGAATTGGTCTGATAGCGATTGGCATGGTTGGGATTTTGACTGGCATTACGTGGATTGGGACTGGCATGATTGTGCTTGGATCGGCATGATGGGGATTGGTTTGATTGGGATGGGTATTTGCGCTATGGGGATTGGGATTGGCATGATTGGGATTTGTATTGGCATTATGGAGGTTGGGATAGGTATGATTGGGATTGGCATGGGTGGGTTTGTGATGGATTTGGTTGGGATTGGCACGATTGGGATCTGGATTGTCAAGGTGGGGATTGGTCTGATTGGGATTGGCGTGTTCTGGATTGGCACTGGGAATACGGGGATTGGGATTTGTATGACTGTGAATGGGATTGACATGATTGTTATTCGGATTGGCATGATGGGAATTGGTCTGATTGGAATTGGCATTGGCATTACAGGGATTGGGATTGGCATATTTGGGATTGGGATTGGCATATTTGGGATTGATATTGGCATTACAAGGGTTGGGATTTGTATGATTGGGATTGGCATGGTTGGGACTGGGATTGATTTGGTTAGGATTGGCATGATGGGGATTGGTCTGATTGGGATTGCGACTGACATGATCAGGATAATTGGGATTGGTATGATTGGGATTGGCACAATTTGAATTGGTATTGTTGGGATTGGAATTATTTGGATTGGGATTGGCATGATTGGGGTTTCTTCTATTGGGATTGGCATGATTGGGATTGTGACTGGCATCAGGGGAACGTCAGCAAGTGTCAGCGAGAGCAGAGAAACGTCAGCAAGTGCTAGCAAAAATGTCAGTAATCGCCGGAGAAACGTCAGGAAGCCCAGCGGGAACATCATGAAAACGTCAGCAAGTGTCAGCAAAAAAGTAAAAAAAAAAATCGAGAAACGTCAGCAACCGTCAGCAAAAAACCTCAGTGAGCGTCGGAGAGACGCCAGGAAGTGCCGCAGATACATCAGAAGAACGTCAGCAAAGTGTCAGTAAGATCCGAGAAACGTCAGCATGTGTCAGCAAGAGTTGAGGAACATCATAAAGTGTCAGCAAAAGTCTCAGTAAGCAATGGAGAAACGTCAGCAAACACGGTTGAAACAACAGACGATAGCAAATGTCAGCAAAAACGTCAGCAAGAGTCGAGGGACGTCAGGATGTGTCAGCAAGGTTTGAGGAAAGTCAGCAAGTGTCAGCAATTGTCGGAGACGTAAGAAATCACGGTAGGATCGCCAGGAGAATGTCAGCAAGCGTCAGAAAAAACGTCCGCAAGTGTCAGCAAAAAACCTCAGTACGCGCCGGAGAAACGTCAGCAAGCACATTAGAAACACCAGGCGAATGTCAGCAAAAACGCCAGCAATAGTCGGGGAACGTCAGCAAGTGTCGGGGAACATTAGCAAGTGTCTGCAAGTCATGGAATGTCAGCAAGTGTCAGTGAGTCTAGGAACGTCAGCAAGTGTCAGCAAGCACGGTTGAAACAGCAGGCGACAGCAAATGTCAGCAAAAACGTCAGCAAGAGTCGAGAGACGTCAGCATCTGTCAGCAAGGGTTGAACAACGTCAGCAAATGTCTCATTAAGCACCGGAGAAACGTCAGCAAGCAAGGTTGAAACACCAGGCGACGGCAAATGTCAGCAAAAACGTCAGCAAGAGTCGAGAGACGTCAGCATCTGTCAGCAATGGTTGAACAACGTCAGCAAATGTCTCATTAAGCACCGGAGAAATGTCAGCAAGCAAGGTTGAAACACCAGGCGACGGCAAATGTCAGCAAAAACGTCAGCCTCAGCCACGGCCCATGAAACTCAGCCACAATCCAGTGGTGGCACGACCATGACTAACTTTAACCTTGAATAAAATCAAACCACTGAGGAGGAGGAGGAGGAGGAGGAGGAGGAGGAGGAGGAGGAGGCTAGAGGGCTGCAATTGGGTCGGTCTGTTTGAGGACTGGAGGGTGGAGGATCAACATGGCAGTTTGCAGCCCTCGAGGAGCCTCCTCAGACTTCAAGACCTGAGGACAGGCAGAATTAGTGCGGACAGAAAAAAATGAGGACAAAAAGGTGGACAGAAAAGTGCAGAAAGAAAAAAGGTGGACAGAAAAAGGTGGGCAGAAAAAGTGTGGACAGAAAAAGTGCAGACAGAAAAAAGTGCACCCAGAAAAAGTGCGGAGAGAAAACTGCGGAGAGAAAAGTGCGGAGAGAAAACTGCGGAGAGAAAAGTGCGGAGAGAAAAAGTAACCTCCAAAGCGTGACGTTACTCGAGGCTCCATCTATACATATTAACTCACCCCCCCAAAAAAAAAATTGTTTATTGTCCCCGTTTTGCTTCTTTAATCATCACGGCTGTCTGATGCTAACCTGACCGGTCTGGTGCTCTGTCTGAGAGAGAGAGAGAGAGAGAGAGAGAGAGAGAGAGAGAGAGAGAGAGAGAGAGAGAGGGCAAATCAGGCCTTCGAATGTCCAAATTAAGACCTGGTTGGTGGAATTTTTATTTAATCTTAATGAACCTCCACTTCCCGTCCGTACTGGAAATCTAATAAGAGGTAACATTCAATGGTTAACTCTCCAAAAACGGTTATGTACAGGACATCATGGATTACGTATTAATATGCAAATACTGTCCTCGCTGACCTCCATTCCTTACAACTTCCGATGCATTTCAAAGAAGCACCTTCCATTCTGAAGTCAATGCAAATTAGGAAAGGACCCACAGTGCACAAGAGGGTTGCATTGCTTCCGGAAGTGCATCGGCCTAGATTTCCATCTCACCTGACACGCAATTATCCTCAAAGATATATTGCATCTCTCTCTCTCTCTCTCTCTCTCTCTCTCTCTCTCTCTCTCTCTCTCTCTCTCTCTCTCTCTCTCTCTCACTCTCTTTGCGGATATATACTAAATGACTGTTTCCAAAAATGTTTGTTTTGAGCCGCTCTATGGAAATCTAGAGAGAGAGAGAGAGAGAGAGAGAGAGAGAGAGAGAGAGAGAGAGAGAGAGAGAGAGATTACAGACGCGTTATCGCTATCGGAATAAAGCTGGTAACTACTACAGCAGGACACTGCACTGAGCACCTTTCCAACCGTGTTGAGCTCCTCACCTGGGCCCATAAGAGATCCAACGTACCCTTTTCCTCATGTCAGCCTAATTTACGAAACCCCAGCCACTTCACCAGTCAAAAGTTGGCACCAAAATGAATTATAATAATAATTATAACTATCATCATCGTTATGGTAAGTTAAAGAGATCATTGCAGATCATTCCCAGATTGAGGCTTAGGCCTAAGGGTGGTCAAAATATGTGTTTATGATCCCAGGTGAAGAGAAGCAACGCCATCAGGAGAGGGTGGGCAGGAAAGCTCCCCCGAGGTGCCCCAGGACTGCCTATACCGGAAAATTCGTGAAATGAATCCTGTCTCACGGAATCTACGCCTACTCATCTATTGCCAACAACGACGCCAATCTATTTCTTTTTTGGTATTAGTACCCTGGAATTCTAATCATTTTGAATAGTACTCTTGAAAACTAGCAGACACATGAACCAATTAACCAAAAAACAGTCTCCCTGAGAGAGGTAATGTCGACATTCAAGTCTCAAGAGACCAGTTACAATAACGTGTGTCTTGTGCACTTGCAAAATGCACCGCCAGAAGCGACGTGCATTGGACAGACAGGGAACCACAGTGCGCAAAAGTTTCGTTATAATTCCTACAGAGAAACCTGGGAATGAGAGAGACCCTGATTTCCTGCCTATCTATCTATCCAAAGGGGTCCCACAATGTAAAGGAAGTCCCTTACAATTCCTGCGAAATTCCTTCCTCTGTTTCCAAAAGCAATTAAATAAGAGACTTCTCAAGTATAAAATATAAATAAAGTGTCAAAAACAGCAGACACGGGAACACTTACTTTGGGGACATTTTTGACTGAGTGCCGTGGGAACCTTTTCCAGGAAGCCCTCATCAACGACATTATGGCATAGTGACGCAACTTCCGCTGATGAATTCTGTAACTTGGAAGACGATATAATTCAGGGTGAAGAATGAGAGAAACACACACACTTACAAACGCCCAAATAAGAACAAATCATAATACACGCAACGACATTGCTCCTTCCAGCCTGAAATGGACTCATAAGCCCCTTATTTAATTTCACCAGACTGCCACTGTGAAACATTTATTGTCTATAGGTCTAAATCTCCCTTTCGTACGATTATTCTCTCTCTCTCTCTCTCTCTCTCTCTCTCTCTCTCTCTCTCTCTCTCTCTCAGTGCAACTGTCTCATCAGGCTAACTTGTAATGATTTTTGTAAATATTTATTGTCCATAGGTCTAAAGCTTCCTTTCGTACGATTATTCTCTCTCTCGCTCTCTCTCTCTCTCTCTCTCTCTCTCTCTCTCTCTCTCTCTCTCTCTCTCTCTCTGAGCCTGCGCTGGAGCGTGTGAAAGCAGAGATTAAATTAGCGTGCATCAATACCAGTGCATTCATACGCTTCAATCGCGTGCGCGCGCGTGCGTGTGTATGTGTGTGTGTGAGCGACTGCTTAAAGTAAGAGGAGTCCAACTTACTGAAATATTTGAGAGAGAGAGAGAGAGAGAGAGAGAGAGAGAGAGAGAGAGAGAGAGAGAGAGAGAGAGAGAGAGAGAGAGAGCTGCCTGGATGTGAAACCTCTGACAGACGTAGGCCTAAGCCCAAAAGCCATCGAGACGCCCAAACTGACTGACTGACTGTTGGGCGTGACTGTGTTTAGTGACTGCTGAAGTGGAAGAAGAAGAAGAAGCAGGAGAAAGAGTCGATGATATTATCAGTCATGGAACTGAAAATGAGGAACAAAAGGAAGCAGCGAGAAAGAAGCCACAAAGGTCTCGTGACAAAGACGGAATCCCTGACTCCCCTCAGGAACATGAGGGACATCTTTTCAAACCCTTCCACCCATTTTGGGTATAAGTCTGTCACGTATAGTTAGACTGATTTACTCTCTCTCTCTCTCTCTCTCTCTCTCTCTCTCTCACAATGTGTTTCTCTCCCTCAATCTCTCTCGCTCTCTCTCTCCCTCAATGCCTCTCTCTCCCGCTTTCTCTCCCTCAATCTCTCTCGTTCTCTCCCTCTCTCTCACTCTCCTTCAATCTTTCTCTCTCTCTCTCTCTCGCTCTCCCTCAATCTCTCTCTCTCTCTTTCTCTCCCTCAATGCGTGTGTGTGTGGGTCTCTCTCTCACTGCTGATAACCGTTGTATCTGCGTTCGATCCCGTAGCCCGGGAGACTTCTTTCAATTATGAGACTAGTTGCTGCTCTACGGTTGTGGGTCTTAGATGGGTTTGGAGAGAGAGAGAGAGAGAGAGAGAGAGAGAGAGAGAGAGAGAGAGAGAGAGAGAGCTGTGCAGACCTGCTTGTCTGAGAGAATAATTTTATGAAAAGAAAATTGATGCCTATGAAAATTAGCGTACAAGTCAATTGCGCAATAACACGCACGAGCACGCGTGCGCATTTGAACGTCAGTCGACGTATATGGGAGTGCGTACAATATTGAATAGATGGAATGCGATACAGAGTTCAGACCGGAGGCCAAGCTAAGCTGGGATCTATGAGGTCATTCAGCACAGTAAGGGAAATAGAGTAAAAAGGTTTGAAAGGCGTGACAGGAGGGACAGAAAGGTTTGAAAGGCGTGACAGAAGGGACAGAAAGGTTTGAAAGGCGTGACAGAAGGGACAGAAAGGTTTGAAAGGCGTGACAGGCCTTACCTTATACCTTACAGTTCGTGGGGGTTGCCCCCCCACCAGGAGGTCCCTCAGTGTGAGGCACCTTTGATGTCTACCAGAGAATTGCTAACGCATCTTCCGGTATATTTTGCATCTTCCGGTATATTTTGCATCTTCCAGTCTTGGATGGTCTGGGATGCATCTTGGATGTTTGTCGAGCTTCTTCTTAAACACATCTACGCTCACTCCTGATAATATGTTCCTCAGATGAGCTGGTAGCGCACTGAATAGACGCTGCATTGTCGATGCTGGTGCGTGGTGGATTAATGTCCCGTGTGCTTTCCTTAATTTTCCTGGTATCGTTTTGGGCACTATTAATCTACCTCTGCTTGCTCTTTCTGATATTTTGAGCTCCATGGTGTTTTCGGGAGAGAGAGAGAGAGAGAGAGAGAGAGAGAGAGAGAGAGAGAGAGAGGAGAGAGAGAGATTTTTGGGGGAGAGAGAGATTTTTGGGGGGAGAGAGATCTTGAGGGGAGGGAGAGAGAGAGAGATTTTGAAGGAGAGAGACAGATTGAGGGAGATTCTGATGGGGATGTTGAAGGAGACTGAGGGAGAGAAGAAATGGGGAGAAATCAATCAATTGAAACAAATGGCAATAATAAATAAATTCCCCCAAAACTATGAGGACAATAATTCCCTCAAAATTAATATTGACGGCCATCTTAATTAATGTCTCTCTCCATCTCCAGTTCTCCTGTTCACATAGTTCGATTGGATTTAGCTTAGTCTTCAGCTGTAGTCCCTAAATCGTAGCATGAGGCGATCCTTGATTCATTATACCCTCTCTCTCTCTCTCTCTCTCTCTCTCTCTCTCTCTCTCTCTCTCTCTCTCTCTCTCTCGACGCTACAAAAGGCAATATAAGGGTATCATCAACAAAGATGGCGGCCATTGGACAAACCAAAAATACCTAAATAGCACCAGTCAAATTTTTGGAATTGAGATCAGTGGGGATCCGAAAGAGCCGTTGCAGAGCCTGTCCCCTCATTACTACTACTATTTTCGAGAGGAGAGCCGTTGCAGAGAAGGGAGACCGCGCTACAACTACTAATCCCAACTGATCTCAATCCCAAAAATTTGACTGGTATTTTTGGGGAATTTTTGGCTTGTCCCTTGGCGGCCATCTTTGTTGGTGATACGCTCTTCTGAAAGTTTGAGGCGTCGATTTTGTGGTTTTGTTCTTCATATTTTCGTGTAAAATTGTTGTGGCGGACAGAGAAAAGGGGTATGTGCCCACAGGAGCTGAAATTACCGCTAATTATGCTCCCCCGGGTAGAGATTACGTGCCAAATCTATGACTAGTGCCCCACCACCACCCCGAGCCTTACAGTGACGTATCATTTACGCAAAAACAGCGTATTTAAAGCAATTCACAACGGTTATTTGCTTTATTATCACCTAAATCATTACCCACAAGGCTTACTGTAAGCAATACCCAACTACAGGGCATAAGGAGAGTTGCTGAGCCACAGAAGTGACCAGCCGCTTTGCAAACCTAGACCTATACACAGGTTCATTGTTGAAGCCTGAAATCGTCATCATTACTTTCTATTTTAACGAATATGCGGAGAGAATAGTGAATAATTTATTAATATGCAGCGAGAATAGTGAATAATTTATTAACTAGTGAACAGTTCAATGAATAATTCATTAACTGATGAATAATTGAAAGAGAAGGAAGGAGTGTTATTCAGCCTGTGGGGCAGTGAAGGGAAGTGTGTGGGGAAACATGTGAACATTAGGCCTATGTCTGACAGTACTGGTGATGGCGGGACTTTCCGGTGTATAGGCGTTGATGAATTGTTGCAGATTCAACCTAATATAGTTTTTTTATATGCTATTGCAATCATCATTCAATGCTCTTTCTTCTGAAGTATACTTATAACGTCCATCACTGGAAATCAACGAGATATTAAGCATCAAAGGTAGAAAAGTAACAGCAGAGAGTTGGTTAAAACAAAAAGTGAGCAAGGTTTGTGCGTAAATAAATTCTTGTACACTCAATTTCACATATATTATATTATCATAATCCTCATTCAGTCCTGTTTCCTCTGAATTACACTTATAGGATTATTTCCTCTGAATTATACTTATAAAGTATAACACCAGAAATCAACGAGATAATTTTAAGTATTACTGTCATAAGCACAAAAGTAACCACAGTCAGCTGACTGAGTTTAACCGCCCCAAGATTTTCAACCACATAAAGACCAATAGGTCTGCCCGCCTTCTTTCTATTCTCGCCCTTATTCCTTCAGTCAATAAGGCCGCTTTCTGATCTTCAGGGTCTATTGGGTTACGCCTTTATGGCACCTCTTATATCTCTATGGGCTTGCTTCTTGTCCCTTTAAATGATTTCAAACCCCTTCTACTCTCTTTTTCTCCCCTTTTCTCTCTCTCTCTGAAATCATGAGTCACATGCCGACAACGGAACATACGGGAGAGAGAGAGAGAGAGAGAGAGAGAGAGAGAGAGAGAGAGAGAGAGAGAGAGAATTTGCGATGACAAGCGTCTAACTCCACGACAAAGTTAATAAATGCTGTAACGTTTGAGCCTATAATCTTCAACTGGGGTTATAAACCCCAGTGCATCTCTCTACAACTGTAATGATAAAATATCAATCAATTTTGACACAAGTGATTTCATTACTTTTCTTTCTTTTGTAAAGCTCCATAATTTCCTAATGTGTAGACAAAGAAGCTAGCGTTCAAATTTACAGTTTAAAACCGATGAAATTTAGGCCTAGTGGCAGTGGGATGTGGCCATGAGCCTTATTTCCATTATCGATATGATCAAGATATTATATAGAATATGATTTAACAGCTGTTTCAATCTGATGCATTCGTGACATAGGTCTAGCGTCCGTTCATGGGACAGCTGCGGCGACATTCTTCGTAGTCTTTGTTCCGAAGGAGCAACTCTGCCAACAAGGCTCCTTTATCCTCTGGAAACTCTTGTGATGTTATTTTGTAACAGATGAGAGAGAGAGAGAGAGAGAGAGAGAGAGAGAGAGAGAGAGAGAGAGAGAGAGAGAGAGAGTTTTCACAACAGAATAATGAAGTGGAAAAAGGAATATGGAAATTTCAAGAGATACATCACCTTTGTCGGGGGAATGTTATTAACATCACCTTTATCGGGGAAATGTTAATAACATCACCTTAATCGGGGGAATATTAATAACATCACCTTTATGGAGGAATGTTAATAACATCACTTTTATGGGGAGAATGTTAATAACATCACCTTTATCGGGGGAATGTTAATAACATCACCTTTATTGGGGGAATGTTAATAACATCACCTTTATCGGGGTTGGGGGAATGTTAATAACATCACCTTTATCGGGGAATGTTAATAACATCAACTTTATCAGGGGGATGTTAATAACATCACCTTTATCGGGGGAATGTTAATAACATCACCTTTATCAGGGGAATGTTAATAACATCAACTTTGTCGGGGGGAATGTTAATAACATCACCTTTATCGGGGGGAATGTTAATAACATTAACTTTGCCGGGGGAAAGTTAATAACATCACCTTTATCGGGGGAATGTTAATAACACCTTTATGGGGGAATGTTGATAACATCACCTTTATGGGGGAATGTTAACATCATCACCTTTATTGGGGAATGTTAATAACGTCACCTTTGTCGTGGGAATGTTACTAACATCACCTTTGTCATGGGGAATGTTAATAACATCACCTTTATCGAGGGAATTTTAATAACATCACCTTTGTTGGGGGCAATGATGAAACTTTAACCAGGACCAGGTGGTGGCCTATCCTCTATCGTTTCCAGAAGATGAATTATGAAACTTTAACCTGGACCCGGTGGTGGCCTATCCTCTATCGTTTCCAGAAGCTCAATTATGAAACTTTAACCTCCACCTGGTGGTGGCCTATCCTCTGTCGTCTCCAGAAACACAATATTGAAACTTTAACCTCCACCTGGTGGTGGCCTATCCTCTGTCGTCTCCAGAAACACAATATTGAAACTTTAACCTCGACCCCCCAGTGGTGGCCTATCCTCTGTCGTTTCCAGAAACAATTTATGAATCCGTCACTTTCGCCACCTCCCCCCAAGTATGCCCCCCCAAAACTATTTGTTAGTGACTTGACAATGAATTGTGACTGATAAAAAGCTTTGCCCCAAACCCCCACCCCCATAACCATTTGTTTTTGATTAAAAAATTAAAAAATTTCATCAATAAACAAGAGTAAAGATGTAATGGTGTCTATATGTTAGTCACAATTCTAACAAACCTGGGAATAATTATGGATGAATGATGACGACAATAATTCGCCCAAAATCAATACTGTCACTCACAGTTCATCATCAACGTGAATAAAAAGAGAGAATGATAATAAGAGTCTTGACAACACTGCGAATGATGATGAATGAAGAAGCAGGTGATTCATGTATATATAAAGAATATTCACTGAAGAATGTTCAGGCAACAAAAATGGCTCTGGAAAAACAAAGGTAGTTTCCCTCACCTGATTGTGAGAAGTTCCTTCCTGTCTCGTCTCCTCTCAATCGAGTAAAGTTAGATGCGTTAATCCCTTGACCAGCCGGGGTCATCAACAAGCAGTTGGGGGGGGGGGGCAATGTTGGAAGGATTATGCCCGAATTTGCGATTGTAGTGTGCTTGAGGATGACAGGAGTCGCCTCATGGCCACTTCGTCAAAACATGGACGTCATTCTTCCCTCTCGATCCTCCCCTGTCACGACATTGCTGCTTCCTCATTCAGTAACACCATCATCACCAAGATTATCAGAAGAGGCTCATTGTCATCAGTATCACTATCATCTGACAGCGAAACATATTCCAAAAAGAGCTGGACCTCCGCCACAGAGGCCACTGACGCCCCCACACAGATTCTGTTTCCTCCCTTTTTGCTTTTTTCTACACTATCCGGGGGAACGGCCCCACCCCAGGCCACAAACACACTTCCACAGAATCTACGTTGTCTCAACTCAATACAGCAGCAATACTATAGCTCGATGACTGATAATATCCTTGTCGTTAGCGATGAAGTTGAAGGAATGCGGAAAGGAACTTAAGAGTCACACAACAATAATAACAAAGCGCTGGGTGGCTTGCCACTCGCAGCCCAACGTGTCTCTGAGTAATATAAATCTGTATAACGGCCCCCCAGAAAATACTTCTCAGAGCAGCTGGCCCACTTCATGGTGCCTAACAATATTATCGATAAAGAAATTGACTCTCCAGAAACAAGCGAGTTGTGACTTTCGTCAGGGAAAACACTCTTTCACTTAAGAGCAATTCTCGACCGTAATAAAGGTGGTTCATAGAGTTATTCTTTATCCACATTTTCAATTAAAGAGCGTTTGAGGAAGGGAATCCTGGTCCAGCCTGACTTTCGATGGAAGTGGCGCATAACATGTTTTCTTGACTGATGGACACGTGTGATTGATATCGTCATTTAGGGAGGAATTATTTTTTAATTTGGAGAGAGAGAGAGAGAGAGAGAGAGAGATCCACTGCAGTTTAACCTTATGTAACCGGGTTCCTATATTCATTTACTTGCAGGTTAAAGAACTGTGCCATTCTCCAACTGGGAATTGGAAGGAGGGCCAAGTAGAGAGACAAAATTAATAATATTAATAGCAAAAGTAATTGTCACTCAGTGAGAGTAGACAGGTCACGGCGGGGAAGCCTTAGGCCGATGTGATTCTTCGTCCTCCTTCGCCCATCGGCTGGTCTTCATAACAAAGAGACAAAGAAGGAAGCCCTCTTTCTGCAGAGTGTGGGCGTGTATGGGTGTGGGAAGGTGATGGTTTGTGTGGGGGGAAAAGGGTTGGGCGGTAAAAGGCTTCAAGAATGATTCAAAATTCAAAACGAACTGACGGCCATCTTCATTAACGTCTCCCTCCAGTTCTCCTGTTCACATCGCTTGATTGGCTCTGACTTTTCGGCTCGAGTCCGTCAACCGTAGCATGAGGCGATCCTTAATTCATTATATCCTTTCGTAGTTCAGTCCTTAAGTGTCAGTCACTTCATTATTCAGCGTTACTTGGCACTTACAAAGTGTGCCATCATCACTACTTTAGTTAAGTTGAAGTCACGGTCGGAGTCCTGCACACGAACGCAGTGGACGTCTTCTACGTTACATTTACACTGACCACTCTCTCTCTCTCTCTCTCTCTCTCTCTCTCTCTCTCTCTCAAGCCAATGAAACCAGGCAAACAAAACCATTATCCAATTTACCAACAACCTCCATTTCGAACGTCGAATCTGAAACATCCCATTGTTTATGATATCAAAATATATGTCTATCTAAGTGATGTCATGTTGAAAGGTCCCGCCATGTCATGTGACTGGAATCTGACGAAAAGTGGCCAAACGACAGACAAAGGGGATATTATTATTATTATTATTATTATTATTATTATTATTATTATTATTATTATTATTATTATTTAAGGGGTTTTCCAGGTCACGTCATCAGAAACAGTAGTGTGAGTGAGTGAGGCCTTTGTTGTTCCCCAACACCGCCTCCAGCAACTCGTCGACTGGGAATCGCCCGGGAAGCAACTTTGTGTCAACTCCTCATGGTTAAGGTTCATTTGCTTTGCTTTTCCTTCATTGAATTATTATTATTATTATTATTATTATTATTATTATTATTATTATTATCATTATTATTATAATATTCAAATTAAGGTTAATACGGCAATCACCCCCCCCCCCGAATATCTGATTGATAGCCATCACTCCTTTTCCCTTAGATGGAGGAGAGGGAGGGAGACAGGCACACGAGAGAGAGAGAGAGAGAGTCTGTCACAGGCCCTGAACCATATTTTTGGTAAAAAAACACAAATCTGGAAAATCCTTTTGAATAGCATACTGTACCATGGGTATTCCAACCTTGAATTGAACTGAATACAGAATTTCTGCCAAAGGCCAAGCACTGGGACCTATGAGGTCATTCAGCGCTGAAACGGAAACTGACAGTGAAAAGGTTTGAAAGGCGTAACAAGAGGAAAACCTCTTGTTAGGAGAGGGTTGAGGGAAGTCATATGGAAGAAAGAGAATATGAAAGGAGGTACAGTAAAAGGAACGAAAGGGGTTGTAGCAGCTAGGGGGCCCATTGAAGGCACGCTGCAAAGACCCTCAAGTAATGGCTGCAGATTCCAACCTTGGGGGACTTCACAATCTACGAGTATTTTTCGAAATTGTTCAAAATCCCCAATCCTGTGGCCACAATACTCCTCTCCATAACATTTTCCAGATTCCCAAAGGTGGTTCAAACCTCCACCTCCTACAAAAGCAAGAATATGACCCAATAATGTCAGAAAAAAACTACCTGGAAACGTCTCAAGATTTCCAATATAAGGAAAAAACTACCTGGAAACTCCTCGTTCTTAGCGATGTCCTTATTGCCATTTCTACTGCACCTGTTGTATATCAAAACTACCTTTCCGTTTTCGCGTTTAGAACCACACTGAGGCTTACCGCTGTGACCAAAATAAGGACAGGAATTGCTTTGACCAATCAGAGGCCTACGCCATAAACAATGTTTCTAACGACTTCTTTTATTGGCTGAAATCTTTGGGTTTTGGTAAAGCGTCTTCGTAGACAATTCCTTATTGGCTGGTGAATCGAAAACCCATTTTCAGATATTTCTGTGAAGATTATTATTACCTCCAGTATTATTAAGTAAAAAAGTTATTAACAGGTAAATAAATGTATATAGACACGCAAATCAAATAACTGGGAATCCTCTTAAAAATTCAATATAATAATGATTAAAATATGTAAATATTCAGCTTGTTAATCGTAAAATGGAAATTGGCCAGAAAATCTTTATTTCAGAAGATCCAGCAAAAGATTGGATATGAAAGGCATCTGAGTTTCTGCCATTGCAATGCAGTGGTCAGCCAGTGACTGCTGGGGGTCTGATGGGCGGTGGAGGCATGACTAGGGACTTCACCTCTAGGGCCATTATAAATTATTTATTATATATATATCAAATCAGCCCAAATACCCTTTGATGTATGTTGGGTGAAAAGTTAGGATAAGCCAAGCCTGACCAGCTGATGTGATTAACATGTGTCATTTTCTAGCACCAGGTTTAATACATTTATTTATTTATTTATTTATTTATTTATTTATTTATTTGTTAATTTATCAGTTTTACTGATAACTGATCTCCACTTTCTGTATTTCCCTTTTACCTTCTGTTACTTCTTTCGAATGAACACCTTAATATTCTTTGAGAGCTTTAATCTTAAGTCAGTGGCCTTTGTGGGCTAGTTCCATATGAATAAGGTTCATCTTCTGAATAATAATAATAATGGTTAAGTGTAGAAATCTCGTCTGCCTCGCTTTTAAATTTTATAAATCAACTAAAATCAGTATAAAGATAAATATATTTATATCAATATATGACCAAAGGCATTAATAGTAATATAAAGAAGATTTATGCTTGCTAGTGATACTAAATAAAAGGTATTACGTGTTAGTAATGGCAAATATAAGATATTTTTTATTAAGTAAAGTTTTCTCAAGATCGTACACTAAAGACATCTATTGAGTGCTATGACAATCTTTGGATGGAGTTTGGTTGTTTGAAGACGAAACTATTATATATTCATTTAGCGAGACCAGGAATAAATCCTTTATCAATATATATGATAACTATTATGGTTAGACGTACTATATATTTCTAAAATTGATCCTTAATTAGGGGACATTTTGAAGAACGTGAAAAGTTTTCAGAAGGGACGAAGTTCGTTTTGGTAACAAACAATGGCTGCTCCTTGTCCGGAGAGGAACAGGATTACCAACATTAATAGAGGCTTTAACATACAATTCAGGGCCAATGACGAACTATTCTTTACGAAAATCAATGGGCGAAAGATGGTCAACGATTCTCGTAAGGAATACTTCGTCATTTTCGATCCAAAAATTAGCAAATATTGTGAAAAAAGTAAGAAAACTCTCTCGTTTAAAAGTCTAAAAAGTTGGTATTCATGACACATCAAGGATTAATCGAAGCAAACTTCCTGAATCCTTTAAATTCTATTTTGATCGAAATTTTGCCAATTTGGAGATATATCCAATAAAAATAATTGTTTCTGGTTGAAAGTATGTTTCGAGTTTGCTAGAATTCGTGGAAATTCGTCGGAATTTGGAACTCAGAATTACTAATCTTAAAAACCCTGGATACGATAGGAAATCGAGAGGCAGCCCTGGGGATATGAATAATACAAATGGAATGATATATTATACCACAAACAGATGTAATTTCCATCAGTCTGTATAAGAACTGTACCCAATTTCTGACTGCAAAAAAGCTAAAAGTATATTTGCACTTGGTAATCCTGTTACCCACATCAGTGTCACTATCATTTTAAGCATTTCCTGACTTTTTTTATTGTACTTTTTCTTTATATGTTATTCATATAGAAGATATTCTGACTTCATTACAGATCTAGGAGATAATTCAATCTTTATAACCTTGTGGAAGGTTACGAGAAACTTGAAGGACAAATTATCAGTCTTTTAGGATATCAGCTATGTAAAATCTCGCATTTTCAGACCATTATCTTGAAGATGAAATATATACGTTAATGACGGAAATTTGTTCCTTTATAAAATGCATCATCGAAGGAGGTATTTGAACGTACCCAGTGGTGGTTTTCTGGACTCATTTAGTCCGGAGAAAACTTAAAAAGAATCCCAGTGCTGACAACCTGTAGCCAGCCATACAAACCCTTGAAAAAAATAAAAGTGCGAACCAAAAGAAAAATATCATTTCTGTGAGGTTTTGCAGAGAATAAAGCTAAGAATAATTATATGAATCCTTCACTCTATAAAGTACCCCTAGTTTTGCCATAATTTAGACTATAATAATATGTGGAATAATCATTATTTTGTTGGCAATTCTGTCTTTTCGCCGGCTAACAGTCCCGGGCAGTGTATGTATTACCAGAACCCAATTCGTGAATTCCCTCGTACATTTTCATGCATTTGGCTTCAAACGCTTCTTTGCTAGGCATCAAGAGGCATAAATAGCTGAATACAAACTCTATTTTTGCATACAGTCATTGCAATCACTTATTCGGCAATTTTCATCTTGCCTCGCTATCAAAAGCACAACAGTTTCCTGTTTGAACACCGTTTTGCTTGGGGCAATCAATAGATGGCGTCTGTAGTCCACGATTCTGAAATTAAATCCGGTCCAATCCAGTTTCGAGTGCTGATTTTGCATACGTCACAGTCACCTGAGGCCCTTCGGTACTTGGGGGAAAACGAGGCACCGGTGTTTTAATTGGATAATGCTAGTTTCCGAACTATCAAACGGTCTAGTTTTGTGTGAGGTTTGCCCTTTTTTAAAAAAAATGGATAAATATAAATGATAATGAATATCAGACGTTTCATTGTATATATTGCGTTCGTGAAAGCTAGCTGAGATGTATGCAGATAATTTCAAGCTTGCAATGTCAGTAATTCGAGTTAGGATAGTTTTATTAATGTTTATTAGTTAATCTATAATGTTTAAGGAATTTTCAGCTTTATTTTGGTAAGCATAGAGTAGGGTATTGCTTACCGATTATACCAATTTTTTTTAGTGTTCTGTTTAAGTGATATCACATCATAATACTACTACTACCAATACTTCTAATAATAATAAAAATAATGATAATAATAATAATAATAATAATAATAATAATAATAATAATAATAATAATAATAATAATAATAATAATAATAATAATGTAAAGGCCACGATGCAAAATGATTCATCTGGGAGATGTAGAGAGCTCAGTCATCTCCCATCTTGGAGTTGCAAGATTCTGTTGACAGCTTTTGTCTAAGATGATATTTGCAATGGGTTTGTGATGCCGCTCGTTTTTCGAGATCATTTCAGACGAAAAGGAAAGCATCAGAAGAGCTGTTTTTGAAGACAGTTAAATTGGTATACAGAGGTTTATTAGGCAACAATGATTTCATTAAAACAAAAATGTTTATTGCATAATTTTTTATAATGGAGTTGGTTAGGCTGCAAACCTGATCGTGCATCATACGGAAAGTAGCCCCGAAGTGGCTTAAGATGCTGAGACTGGTTATTTTTTTGACGATTTTAACTCATCCTGACATTATTAAATTTTGCTTATAGACATCTTTTGAATATAGCAGAATATAGTACACTCATCCCGCTTTCCAATGACACCGGAATGAGCGTCATAGCATGAATAATAACTTCACAGACAACGTACAAAGCAAAATATTGCTATTTACAACTCTGGCTCTTAGAGAGACCTTACAGAGGCCTTTTGACTGAAAGGGTTAGTTAGCAGAGCAGAATGCTACAAAGTCAAGGGATCCAACAGGGGAAGCATCCCGATTTTAAATAAGAAACACAGAGATAAATTATCTGTAAGAGAGGTCATAAAAAAAGCACATTTTAAAATACTGTCTCCTTAAGTTTTGACATAGTCTGCACTGATAGAATTTTCAATTTCGCAATCCTGCGCAGGATTAGACTTAAAATGCTGCATTTTACCCAGCTGGAGGACCCAGTTGCAATATATTGCAATGTTGCTTTCATGAGTCAATTTTGATGCAAAATAACAATTCATTTTTTCCAGTTTTTCTATACACAAAATTCAATACATTGCCTAAACCTTGAATATGGACCCATCAAACATATGAACATTATTATTAAATTAATAATAGCTTTAGCAATCTGCGGAGCTTCATTGATATTCAGAGAGAGAGAGAGAGAGAGAGAGAGAGAGAGAGAGAGAGAGAGAGAGAGAGAGAGAGAGAAAGATAGAGAGAGAGAGAAGAGGGTATGAATGATTATTATTATTATTATTATATTACTATTATTATTATTAATATTATTATTATTATTATATTATTATTATTATTATTATTATTCAGCAGATAAACACCGAATTAGAATGATGTATCTAATGTTATGGATTATTCTGGAGATTACAGTGGCCTTATACCAGCACGGACCAGTGTTCCTTGAGCGGCCCCTAAGTGGAGTTTAAACCCGCAGACGAGAAGACGTGGGTGATCTGTCTGAGACAATAAAAGCTTGACGGGAGAGACCGAGAAGTCTTATGAGAGAACATTGATGAAACTCTACGGGGAAAGAGACCCACATTTCAATTAATGGGGCAAGTGGCAGTGAGACTGGTGGTTGGACACTTTCGGTCGTTCATTCAAACAAAGCCCAAAAGAAAAGTTGATAAAGAAACGAAGTTGAAAGGAAAGTGGATGGAAATGGAAAGACAATTCAGTTACTAAACCTAAGGAGATGATGAAGGTAACAGATGACAGAATAAGGGAAAAGAATAAAGCAGATTTGACAGTGATAAGACAGAAAAATAACGAATAAGATAAAGGGAAAGTTTCGTGAAAAAGTAGACATTTCGAAGCAATATGAAACTGAAATAATAAAAACAAAGATAATAAAAAGTAAATATGTCAATAAGAATGATAAATAAGAATTTCATGAATAGGAGAAGTCTGGGTCCACCCTTAGTGTGGGGTAAGAACAAAGAAGGTCAGCAGAACATGAAAAAGACAAGGGTTCAGGAAAAGCCTGCCAGAGGTCAGATGGCAGGAAGGTCGTGAGTGACGTCACATGGTGTCAGGGGTCATCAGAGTCTGTGATGGGTCAGTTGGTCTGAGCTGATTTTCCTCCAGGCAGGGAACTCCCTCGGGGCTTCTTGCTGGTGGTATACCCTGAGGGAGGCAATGCCCCATTGGGCTTTACCTACTGGGATGCCTTCGTTGGTCGAGTTATTGAAGGCTGTTCAGCTCTTAGAAGAGCTGTTTATAATAATAATAATAATAATAATAATAATAATAATAATAATAATAATAATAATAATGAAACCATCCCTGAACTCAAGCAGTAGACAAACTTCCTGCCAATGATGCTACGAACACCGACTAAACACAGTCCCTGAGACAAGATGACCTCAGCAATTCGACTGAGCAAAGGCCGTCAGCTGACTGAAGCCTTCTCCAGGAGATAGTAGGGCATGAAGCCCTAAATTTATGAGCAAAGGGCACCGTCTGACTGAAGCCTCCTCCAGGAGATACAGGACATGAAACCCCGAGTTCAGAACCAGCCCCGAGAAATGGTCCAGGGTGTGGCTACTCACCACCGGGAAGCACGTGACGTCACTCACCACCTGACGGTCTGCTGAGAGCGTCTATGGAATCCCCTAATGGACATTTCAATCCGGGTTCTGTTTGCTGCTCCGAGTCCAGAGGTTCACATCAGTCATCGTGCTCATTTTGACACCTTTTCATCACATCTGAGCTGCCTTTTTGTAAGTGCCCCTGATAATAAAAGGCCGTCTAAACATGTACCACCCAGGCAACATTAATGAACAGATAAAATGTATTAAAATGCAAGGAGAATAATACTAGGGTAGTAATGCATTGCACCTTCGCTGGAATTTCTGAAATGATCTCACCATCAATGGAATAAAGCTGGAACAGTCACCCGTATTCTTTGTGCCTGTTTATACTCTGTGCAAATGAAATGTAGAGACGAACTCGAACCTGGCTGTGTCTCTGTCCTTGAGAACGACAGACTTAGATGAAGGACAGACAGACACTTGCAAGACCAATCCCCCAGAGACTGAGGTCATCAGACATTGAAAAGACTCATTTTGAAGTCAACGCCGCACAGGAATCAATAGTATTTGATGAGACAAGTCTGAGGGAGGGTCTTCTGCCAAATTATTATTATTATTATTATTATTATTATTATTATTATTATTATTATTATTATTATTATTATTATTATTATTATAAATAACGGATGCACCCACACAACTTGATTTATAATAAAGTTTCTCTGTTTTTCAAAAAATTTCTTTCTCTATAGTGGAAAGGTCAGGTAATAATTGTCTCACATTCATTTCATCAGAGGAAGGGAATAGACACATTCAGGAACGCTTTAAATTTACTAAGATAAACAGAGAAAATTAAATAAAAGCTCAGGAGAAGTCAAATATGGCCGCTGTTTTGCTGTAGTTCATCACCCGACGGCCTCAACAAATTCTGAGATGTACCGAATTACAATAAGGTTGCTGTTTGTGCAGATGAAGAAGTTGGCCTTATGCACAGACGGGAAACAACTTCCGGTCCTTGACATCCTCGTCTCGCAATTTTGGGGCATTTGGAGACGGACGCGTCAACGAAGGGATCTCACTTGGGCCTCTGCCTTCACGGTCGGAGTGAATGAGTGAGTGACTGAGTGCCCTGAAGGATTGAAGCTCAGTGCCCTGACTGCTTTCGTTGAAAGGGCTCCTTCTTTCTTTCACACTGCTCCTCATGGCACTACACAAATGAAAAACCCGACAGGGTCACCCAGGTGTTCTTCATTAAAGACGGTTATTCTAACTCTCAAACAGATAAGGAAATTCAAAGATCGTCGAGGAATGGTCCACTCCTCTAACTGCTCCGGTATTAAAATCTTTGCATTTAAGATTAGAAGAAATAAAAGTGGGTTTAGCCTTTTGATGAAAAACAGCCCGATCCTACCTGCACACGACGCCCTTCAGAAAGCTATGGCGGACGATTAGTTCCTACGACATGCCCCAAAATGCCCCTGAGGCTCGTGTATTGTGACCACCCCCACCATGCCTCTCTCTGAGAGGATTATCAGCCTCGTTCAAGAAGGTGCCATTAGAAGGCGCTATACACACACACATATATATATAAATGTGTGTGTGTTTGTGTGTGTGTATGTATATATATACTGTATATATGTCATGAAACTAAGACAATACCAGTAGTGTCTTTGCAACTGTATAATAGTGATATTGTAATCAAACCATGATTGTATTTCACAGTAATAGAATGTTTAATATTTTTTTAAATAATCATGCTATGATTGTATATCCAGTCAACAATGATAATAATCGTCTTTATGCACGAAGAAGCATGCAAGCAAAAATTTAATCGAAAATGACTGACACCAAAGGGGCCATTGACTTGAAACTGAAGCTTCCGAAGAATATTAAGGAGTTCATTTGAGAGAAATAATATTTCATATTTATTCCTTCCTCTTGGTAGTATACAATCATGTGCTTTGTTTTTTAATGTATTCAACCTAGGACGATAATGATTTAGGAAAATGTCATTAAAACTGCTGTTTGGTTTCGTTCTACAATAAATGAAAATCTGATCATATTTGACCACAAAGGCGATGCTGGAATGATCTAAATTTTCAAAAATTTTCCAGCTCCTGGAAGGACGAGAGAGAGAAATCACTGGCGCATGCGCCCAACGCTGCTATGGCTAAGAAAAATGTAAATTTCAAAGCTTCCAAAAACAAAATCTGATTAAAAACAAGGCGAAGAGTTTAAAAATGGATTCATTGAACAATTTTATGCTCATGAAAATATGGACTACATCGCGGAGGAGCAGAATGGTGTCGACGTTGCAGCCTTCGGCGATTTATAAAGCGGGAATGTTTTTAATACTGTCACGTTTGGAACTAAGTTCTGCACTCGAGATAAGCACGGGAAGGAATCAGGACGAGAGGAGGACCCTGCAATAGAGGCTTTCGAGGACTTTCACGAGAAGAAAGCAGAGAGAGAGAGAGAGAGAGAGAGATAGATGAGATTCGTCTTGCCAGAATTACCATTTGGATCAACAGATCTGTGAAGTCTCGTAGAAATCCGGAGGACTTTTCGCCGTCTTGGAATCCTTAATTCAGTCAGTCTCCAGCTCCTGGAGGCACGAGAGAGACGCCATGTATATCAGGAAAGGAAAGCAAAGGAGTGGTTGCAGCGATGCTGAAATGGCCTAAAACCTTCGGAGTCTCCCTTGAACGTGCTTCAAAATCCCTCGGTCTCAGCTCCTGGAAGGGCGAGAGAGAAGAAGAGCCATTCGCTGATGCCCCCAGCGCTAGAGCTCAGTGGAACTCCAACTTCAGAGTCTCCAGAAGCAAGCTCCGAAATCCTTCGAGTCTCCTTGAAGCCTTCGGAGCTTTGGTGTCATATTCGAAAAGTAAGGATAAGGAGGGTCTGAACCACAAGGCAGAGGGGCCCGAAGGCGCCCTAAGGATGCCTTCCCTTGAAGGCACCCTTGACTGGGGAAGTTCCTCCTCAGAGGCTGCTTCCCTGGAGGTAGGCAGGTTTCCTGCCAGGCTGGGTAAGCGGGCCTGAGGAGGGCCTGAACCACAAGGCTGAGGGGCCCCAAGGTGCCCTAAGGAAGCCTTCCCTTGAAGGCAGCCTTGACTGGGGAAGATCCTCCTCAGAGGCTGCTTCCCTGGAGGTAGGCAGGTTTCCTGCCAGGCTGGGGAAGCGGGCCTGAGGAGGGCCTGAACCACAAGGCTGAGGGGTCCCAAGGTGCCCTAAGGAAGCCTTCCCTTGAAGGCAGCCTTGACTGGGGAAGATCCTCCTCAGAGGCTGCTTCCCTGGAGGTAGGCAGGTTTCCTGCCAGGCTGGGGAAGCGGGCCTGAGGAGGGCCTGAACCACAAGGCTGAGGGGTCCCAAGGTGCCCTAAGGAAGCCTTCCCTTGAAGGCGGCCTTGACTGGGGAAGATCCTCCTCAGAGGCTGCTTCCCTGGAGGTAGGCAGGTTTCCTGCCAGGCTGGGGAAGCGGGCCTGAAGAGGGCCTGAACCACAAGGCAGAGGGGTCCCAAGGTGCCCTAAGGAAGCCTTCCCTTGAAGGCAGCCTTGACTGGGGAAGATCCTCCTCAGAGGCTGCTTCCCTGGAGGTAGGCAGGTTTCCTGCCAGGCTGGGGAAGCGGGCCTGAGGAGGGCCTGAACCACAAGGTTGAGGGGTCCCAAGGTGCCCTAAGGAAGCCTTCCCTTGAAGGCGGCCTTGACTGGGGAAGATCCTCCTCAGAGGCTGTTTCCCTGGAGGTAGGCAGGTTTCCTGCCAGGCTGGGGAAGCGGGCCTGAGGAGGGCCTGAACCACAAGGCTGAGGGTCCCAAGGTGCCCTAAGGAAGCCTTCCCTTGAAGGCGGCCTTGACTGGGGAAGATCCTCCTCAGGGGCTGCTTCCCTGGAGGTAGGCAGGTTTCCTGCCAGGCTGGGGAAGTGGGCCTGAGGAGGGCCTGAACCACAACGCTGAGGGGTCCCAAGGCACCCTAAGGATGCCTTCCCTTGAAGGCAGCCTTGACTGGGAAAGATCCTCCTCAGAGGCTGCTTCCCTGGAGGTAGGCAGGTTTCCTGCCAGGTTAGGGAAGCGGCCTGAGGAGGGCCTGAACCACAATGCTGAGGGGACCCAAAGTGCCCTAGGGGAACCGCCCCTTAGGAGCACCTTTTTCAGGGGAAGGACCTCCTCAGATTCTCCGATGACGTCATCAAGTCAGGAAATAAGAAAGTAAGGAAAAATATGCTTTTTCTTCCTACGTAATGCCATGACGTCATTACAACCACTTTTAATAATAATAATAATAATAATAATAATAATAATAATAATAATAATAATAATAATAATAATACTAATAAGGCAACTGAGGGAGAGAAAGAGTGTGAGTGAGCGTCAGTCTTGAGGGCATCAGTCTTGCAAGTGTCAGTCTAACAACCATCAGTCTTGGGAGCATCAGTCGAAAGAGTGTCATATTAATGATCGTCAGTCTTAAGAGCGTCTGTCTTGCAAGTTGCAATCTAGCAAGAGTCAGTCTTGCGATTGTCAGTCTAGCGAGCATTAGTGAGTGTTAGTCTAATGATTATCAGACTTGCGGGGGTCAGTCTAACAAGCATCAATCTAATGAGCGTCAGTCTTGCGAGCATCATTCTTGAGAGCGTCAGTTTAACAAGCCTTCCTGAGCGTCAGTCTTGCATATGTCAGTCTAATGAACATTAGTGAGCATCATCATTGCATACCTCAGTCTAACGAGCTTTAGTGAGCGTCATCATTGCATACCTCAGTCTAACGAGCATTAGTGAGCGTCATCATTGCATACCTCAGTCTAACGAGCATTAGTGAGCATCATCATTGCAGAAGGCAGTCTAACGAGCGTCAGTGAATGTTTTGCATTGTGTCAGTCTAATAAGCATCAGCGAGTTGTCAGTCTTGCTTGCATGTGTTAGTTAACAAGAGTTAGTCTTCCGAGTGTCAGTCTAACGAGCGTCAGTCTAACGAGGCGTCACTCTTGTGGGCGTCAGTCTAACGATCATCAGTGAATGTCAGTCTTGCATGTGTCAGTCTAATGAGTATCAGTGAACGTCAGTTTTGCAAGCGTCATCTTAGTGAGCACCAGTCTAATGAGCGTCAGTCTTGCGAGTGTCAGTCTAACAAGCATTATCATTGCAGAAGGCAGTCTAACAAGCATCAGTGAATGTCAGTCTTGTATGTGTCATTATAATGAGCGTCAGTGAGTGTCAGTCTTGCATGTGTCAGTCTAACGGGAGTCAGTCTTCCGAGCGTCACTCTCGCGGGCGTCAGTGAACGTCAGGGTTGCATGTGTCAGTCTAATGAGCATCAGTGAGCGTGAGTCTTGCGAGCGTCAGTGAGAGAGAGAGAGAGAGAGAGAGAGAGAGAGAGAGAGAGAGAGAGAGAGAGAGAGAGAGAGGTCATGGCGGGTAAGTTATTATCGGCCTCTGTGATTCTTCTTCTTCCTTTATCAGCTGATTTCCTCATGAGGGGCACAATCTCTCTCTCTCTCTCTCTCTCTCTCTCTCTCTCTCTCTCTCTCTCTCTATGTCTGTCTCCATCCCTCTCCTTCTCCATCTGAGGGAAAAGGAGTCATGGCTACCAATCAGATATTCAGGGGTGGGGGCTGGGGAGGGTGTGATTGCCGTATTCACCTTTATTTTAATATAATATAAAATAATAATAATAATATAATAATTCAGCGAAGGAAATGAACATCAACCTGAACTATGAGAAGCTTATGTAAAGTTCCCGCCCGATTCTCAGTCGAGTCGCTCGAGGCGGTGTTGGGGATGGTGGGGGAGGAAGCGGTGGTGGAGAGGGTTGCTGGAGTTTCGTCCTCCCCCAAAAACCGGTTTACTGTTGTATGGGAGCAGTTCCGTATACACACACACACACACACACACAATCTCTCTCTTTAGCACAGGAAGGCTCTCAGACTTATCCAATGGACAGCAGCAACTGACGGCGTACAATGGAGGGGGGGCCAAGGCACCCTCCCCCCCTTAAATGGCCACAGGTTTGACCTGCTCTCCGAAGGATAAGAGTTAAGTAACCTCCTGAAGAAGGATAAGAGCGAAATGACAGGACTCGAGGAGGACCCCCACCAGAAGCTGTAACAGCTTCGGCTGTTACTGCAGGGCACGAACCGCTCCCCCCTCGCCCAGTAAATTTGAACAATGGCAACTGTCTCTCTCTCTCTCTCTCTCTCTCTCTCTCTCCCACTCTGTATCCACCATCCTATGTATATAACAGAGCATCAACTTTGAGAGCAGAAGTGGAAGCTGATGTGTCTGGGAGTCACCACTTGTGGTTTCCCCTGAAAACCAGCTGGAGAACAAATGCGTCACACCATTTCTTTCTGATGATGACGATGATGACATGACCTCCTGACTGAGGGCTGTGTTCAGTGTCAGTGGAGACCTCACCTGGAAAACCCCAAATATCCCCTTTGTCATTTGGCCACTTTTCATAAAATTCCAATCACGTGACATGGCGGGACCTTTCAACATGACATCGCAGAGATATAAGTTTTTTATATCATAAATCATGGAATATTTTGTTTTATTTTTCTTGTTCCTGAGGGACGTTTTAGCAGTGAAGATGAAAGGTTCAAATCATCGAATTAAAGCCTTTTCAAAGAGGGTCCAGATTCGACATTCGAAATGAAGGTTGTTGGTAAATTGAATATGGTTTTATTTGTCTGGTTTCATTGGCTTGAGAGAGAGAGAGAGAGAGAGAGAGAGAGAGAGAGAGAGATATGGTCTAAGTGTCCAGAGAGAGAGAGAGAGAGAGAGAGAGAGAGAGAGAGAGAGAGAGAGAGATGGTCTAAGTGTCCAGAGAGAGAGAGAGCGGTCAGTGACTCAGTAGAAATGTAACGCAGAGGACGTCCACTGCGTTCGTGTGCAGGACTCCGATCCTGACTTCAAATTAGTACAAGCAGTACTAATTTGCAAGTGACGGAGAATTCAGTAACTTACGCTTTTGAATTTTGAATCATTCTTGAAGCCTTTTGCCGCCCAACCCTTTTCCCCCCACACAAACCAACATGACCTTCCCACACCCATACACGCCCACACACTGCAGAAAGAGGCCTTCCTTGTTATGAAAACCAGCCGATGGACGAAGCAGGAGGAAGAATCACATCGGCCTAAACGGCTCCCCCTCCCCCACCCACCATGACCTGTCTTCTCTCACTGAGTGACACAATTATTATTATTATTATTATTATTATTATTATTATTATTATTATTATTATTATTATTATCCTTACAGTGACCAGCTGAGCATGTAAAAGTAGTTTCCTTATTGGACAGTTGGAGAATTGCATAGTTCTTTAACCTGCAAGTAAATTAATACAGGAACCGGGTTATATACAGTCAAACTACAGTGGAATCTCTCTCTCTTTCTCTCTCTCTCTCTCTCTCTCTCTCTCCAAGTTCAAAAAAATAATTCCTCCCTAAGTAACGACAGCAATCGTACGTGTCCATCAGTCGAGAAACTTGTTATGCGCCACTTCCTTCGAAATTCGGGCTGGACCAGGATTCCATTCCTCAAACGCTCATTAATTAAAAATGTGGATAAAGAATAACGCTGTGCGCCACCTTTATTACGGTTGAGAATTGCTCTTAATTGAAAGAGTGTTTTCCCCAACCAAAGTCACAACTCGCCTGTCTCTGGAGAGTCAATTTCTTTATCGATAATATTGTCACACGCCATGAAGTGAGCCAGCTGCTCTGAGAAGCATTTTTCTGGGGGGCCGTCATACACAATTACTACTACTTGGAGACACGTGGTGCTGCGAGTGTCAGGCCAACCAGCGCTTTTGTTGTTATTGTTGTGTGACTCTGGGAGTCCTTTCCGTGTTCCTTCTACTTTATCGCTAACGACGAGGATATTATCAGTCATCGAGCGATAGTATTGCTGCTGTATTGACTTGAGACAACGTAGATTCTATGGAAGTGTGGTTTGTGGCCGGGGGGCCGTCCCCCGGGGTAGTGTGGAAAAAAAGCAAAAGGGGAAGAATATCTGTCTGGGCGTCGTGTCATCTGTGGCAGAGGTCCAGCTCTTTTTGGAAGATGTTTCGCGGTCAGATGATAGTGACACTGATGACAATGAGCCTCTTCTGATAATCGTGGTGATGATGGTGTTACTGAATGAGGAAGCAGCAATGTCGTGACAGGGGAGGATCGAGAGGGAAGAGTGACGTCAATGTTTTGACGAAGTGGCCATGAGGCGACTCCTGTCATCCTCGAGCCCTCTACAATCGCAAATTCGGGCGTGGTCCTTCCAACATTGACCGGCCCCTCCTCCCCCCACTGCTTGTGGATGACCCCGGCTGGTCAAGGGATTGACGCATCTGACTTTGCTCTACTCAAATGAGAAGAGACGAGACAGGAAGGAACTTCTCACAACCAGGTGAGGGAAACTACCTTTGTTTTTCCAGGAGCCATTTTTGTTGCCTTAACATTCTTCAATGAATATTTTATATATATATATATATATATATATATATATATATATATACATGAATCACCTGCTTCTTCATTCATCATTATTCGCAGTGTTGTCAGGACTCTTATTATCATTCTCTCTTTTTATTCACGTTGATGATGAACTGTGAGTGACAATATTAATTTAGGGAAATTATTATCGTCGTTGTTAATTCATATTTATTCACAGGTTTTTTAGAATTGTGACCAACATACAGACACCATTACATCTTTACTCTTGTTTATTGATGATTTTTTTTTATTTTTTTTTATGAACTGCAATTGGTTATGGGGGTGGGGGTTTGGGGCAAAGCTTTTTATCAATCACAAGTCAATTGTCAAGTCACGTAACAAAGAGTTTTGGGGGAATTGATGCCATAAAGACGAGACAAAAGGCATCAGAGAGCATAATGGGGGAGGGGGAGAAAGTGACGGACATTCCCTGATCATTGCGCAATATCTCGGAACGTAGCCACCTTTCCCTTTTGCTACATAAGCAGACTTGACATAAATAATAATAATAATAATAATAATAATAATAATAATAATAATAATAATAATAATAAAAAATTCATGGAAATAAATATTGACGGTTAAAACCGACCTCACACAAAGTCAGGTGTCACCTGCGTTCGAATCCTTCCACAACATTCAAATACTTTCAAAAAAATGGTCAATGATTTCTCGTAATTTCATCCACGAATTCGAAATCAAAAGTAATTTCATAATTTATGGTGGGAATGATTGAATTCTTTTATTTAAATCAAATTTGGATATGAAACAACTTCGTCAAATATATATATATATATATATATATATATATATATATATATATATATATATATATATTTAATCATTTCATTCTCGTTTGTCAGGTTTCGGAGACGCTTTGTATGCGCTGTGATACTGACATAGGCCTAGTTCAGAATGAGCACATGCTCTCTCTCTCTCTCTCTCTCTCTCTCTCTCTCTCTCTCTCTCTCTCTCGTAGATTCCCTCACAGTCGTTAAGAGAAGCTTTCGTTGAGCCTCCGAAACCTTTGACAAACCGAGATCAAACGATTTCGTATGTGTATCTCACGAGGTTACGTAAAATCCCATTTTGTTTGAAGTGAAATAAAATATGAATTTTCATCATCATATATTACAAAGTTTCTTTTGGATTTCAAATTCAAAAAGATACGTGAAATGAATAACGATTTTTTCCAATTTTTTTTTTTCTGCAAGGATACGAATGCAAGTGTCAGCCACGTTTATATTTTGGTCTCGATTTTAATCGTTTATTATTATTATTATTATATTATTTCTCCTTGCGCTTCCTTACATTTATTCGATGTATCTTAGTCGCTTTAGTATTCTTATAGACATTAGTTTCAACAGAGAGAGAGAGAGAGAGAGAGAGAGAGAGAGAGAAGCAAGTGATCAGCTCTCCCTCAAGCAAGAAGTAATTAATCGTAATTTATTCGTTTATTTATGTTTTGAATAATAATAATAATAATAATAATAATAATAATAATAATAATAATAATAATAATAATAATAATACCTTAACTAATTTGACGAATCGAGAGGGCTCCCAGACCCGAGTCATGTGACTCCGTGAGCCGCTGCTTCGCTTTCCCGCCTTCTACACTTGAATCCTGAGTCCAAACTCTTCAGTCTTTCAGAATTTCAGATTCAGGTTTACCTCTCAGTTCTTTTGCTGGGAGGCCCGAGGAAGGACCTCCGCTGCTCTAAACAGAATATAAATGAACTATGTCAAGGCTTAATTCATTTCATTTGTAGGCTGGTCTGAGTCCAAATCATACACTGTAATAAGTTTAAACAAATATTTCCGTGTAATACAATTTGGTATAGGAATGGTCATGATTCAGAAAGCGGCTCAACTTTCCTCCATCACGGCTGGAGGAGGCGGGCGAGGGACACCCTGCCTTCACCCCCTATTCCACTGAGCCCAGACTTATTTTAGCAGTTCGTATTGGTGGCGATATTAATTTCCGCCTCCGTTATAAGTCTCCATAAGATCGTTATTTGTAATGGTGGCTAAGAGAAACATTCATATTCTCTCTCTCTCTCTCTCTCTCTCTCTCTCTCTCTCTCTCTCTCAAATAAAAAGAAAATGTTCCGTTGTGAATCCCAGATTGAGGCTGCTTCGTCAATCTGAAGAAATGGCGCCGTTATAAACCTCAGATAACGAAAGAGGAGAGTGAAGGAAGGGGGTGACAGAAATACAGCTGTATTCATAACTTGGTTTTATCATTCAGTTACTTGGGAAAATAATACTGGGGTTAGATCCACTAAATAGACCTAGACGGAATTCGTATTTATGAACCTTGTGAAATACTGTAATAGGGGAAGCATTCGTTAGTCCTCCTGTGTTGAATTTGAAACTGTTCTGAAAGTAAGTTCATCAATGTACAACATACTAAATTGTTATCATTCTTAAGCTCTTCATCCAAATGTTATCCTCAAACTTCGGGAGAGATTCAAAACAGAAATTTCTTATAACTGAGAATATTATTCCACAGATGGACATAAGTAGAGGGAAGGTATGATTATATAGCTTTTTATTTGCCACCTGAAATATACAATTTAATTTCAACTTTGCAAGTAATCGAGAATGAGGTGAATGAAGCCTGTCAAATTCAGTCTCTTGTCGAGGCCGTCCCCCCCCCCCCCCACCTTTCTGCCTATATATTACCGTTGCGCATACCGTCCCTTGCAGGTGTGGAGAGAGAAGGAATTTTGTATAGAATTACCCGTCAAAAATGGAACCAACTGTTAACAGATCACGAGAGCCACCTCTTGAAAAAGACCTGTACCGGCACAACGAATGATGCAAAAAGCAGCCTTTTTGTTATATGGAATAGGGGCGAGAATAACTTGGCTATATATGCATATACGCCTTTCTGACGCTCTCACGATGATATCGGAAAGTTGCGTCCAAGTTTGCTGATTTGTGAAGTAAGCGCGTGTTGCACATTTGCTCTTTCTGAAACAAAGGCGAAACATGATGATGATATTATTATTATTATTATTATTATTATTATTATTATTATTATTATTTGGTAGGTGAAACCTATTCATATGGAGCAAGTCCACCACAGGGGCCACTGACTTGAGATTGAAGCTTCCAAAGAATATGGTTTTCATTAGGTAGTTACTAGCAAGAGGAAGTAAAGGGAAATACAGAAAGAGGAGATAACACTTATTAAAAAAATAATTAATAAATAGATGAATAGATAGAAATGTGTCAAAATGCAAGAAGAATGGTATTATATAGGGTAGCAATGCATTCCATCTTCGCTTGAACTTCCGAAGTTCCAGTTGCACGACATCCTCTGTTAATGGAGAACGGTCACTAGACCTGCTGTACAGTTTTAATGTATCATCATTTATATGTTTGTTATGTAGGTGATACTTTCTAGATTCGGATGCTTTTGTTTGTAGGAAAATAAGCTTATGGCCACATCCCACAGTCATTAGGTCTAAAGTTCGTGGGTCCTAAATGATAAAATTGAACGCAAGCTTCATCGGCTATATAATGGCAGTGGAGATTTTGTAAAAAGTTCAGAAATCACCTATGTCAGAATTGATCGAATTTTGTTATAATTAATTATAAATGTACAGATACACCTGGTTTGGTAACCACAATTGAAGACAATAGGCCTAATATGTTCACACTTACAGCATTTGTTAAGAACTTTGTACTGGAGTTAGATGCCTTCATTGCAAACTCTCTCTCTCTCTCTCTCTCTCTCTCTCTCTCTCTCTCTCTCTGTTGTTCATTAATTTATTTAAGTTTGGTTTGTCTTTTTCACTGGAGTAGGAAAAATAGGAAAAGAGAGTCGAGGCGGTTTTTAAGAGAGAGAGAGAGAGAGAGAGAGAGAGAGAGAGAGAGAGAGAGAGAGAGAGAGAGAGAGAGAGAGAGAGCACATTCAGTGATTGGGGAAAAGAGGAGAGAAAGATCGCAAGTGCATGCTTATTCTTGTCGTCTCTCGACGTCTGCCCGAATGGTGCATGGATGTCGGCAGCACCGTTCAGAAACCGACGTGACACGAGAGCCACTTTTATTCTTCGTCGTCAGACTTTCAGAGACTTTGGATCCGAACGACGATGTTAGGCGCCTTTTGACGCTTGTTCCGATTTCCATCAATAATCGACTTTGGGTCATTTCATAGAATCAGTCTCGGAGTCCCAAAAGGAATTTCCGTTGCCTGTCCTCGAGGGATTTGTCGTGGAAGGAGACTGAACAGAAAACGGAAGTATTTCAACCTCACTATGCTTGGTGCGATTTGCTGTCTAGCCTCGCACCTGCCCCTACGGATGGCGGCTTCTTGTCAGGATTTTTTCTGTTTTTTGTATTCAAATCAGTTCTTGGCTCACGGTGGCCTGTACGAGGCTAGTTTCACCACAGGGTAATTGGGTACCTGTGCGAGGCTAGAATGAGCTTAGGGTGGCTCAAGAAAGAAAAATACGAAGACTGCGTTCGTAAGCAAGATTTTGATCCTGACTTCAACTTGACACAAACAATTATCCCTGCACTTGTCTCGGATACAGGTAACCGGCAAGGCATGATTTTATTGAGTGTTTTTACGGATGACTTCAATGAAGTATTAAAGTAAAGACCACCTTGTGATATATATATACATGGTCTGTTGACTGTGTAGGAAGACGGAGTCAAAGACGCTGGATCACGCTCAAATAACCAGCAACAGGTGATGACTGAGGCTCGTTTAAGAGAGGCCAAGAAGAAGAAGAAGAAGAAGAAGAAGACCTAGGCCTATGTTATAGTGGGCAGGACAGACCATTTAACAAGTTGATTGACTGATTGTCTTTTTCACACGAGATTGTAGAAACTATTCATGTGTTTTGCTTTTGTGTTTTTATTGTGTCGAGATTGGCTTTATGCCATCACATTGGTTCACCTGGTGACTTTCATATGACAGAGAGAGAGAGAGAGAGAGAGAGAGAGAGAGAGAGAGAGAGAGTGAGTGTTAGTTGATCTTATTTTGGCAGTTTGAATGTCACCCTAATCGCTACTTTCTCTTCCTTTCGTCTGAGGTTCCTCACAGAGAAAGTCCAGGTGGCAGCAGTGTGACTACAAAGACGTATCGATACACTTAGTTCGTTTAGTCTCTTTTCTTGTAGCTTTTAGCACTGGGATCAATAATACTACACAGGAATGTTCCACAAAAAAAAAAAAAACATGCCCAGTGAATGTTTGGTGAAATTAGGATATCGGAAGTTAGACGCTCTCTCTCTCTCTCTCTCTCTCTCTCTCTCTCTCTCTCTCTCTCTCTCTCTCTCTCTCTTCCCTTCTTCTTTTGGAATGGGGATTTCCAGCAACTTCAATCTTTCATCACTCAGATATCGTTTATTTTCTTTAACCTCATTTGTCAGTCGTTATTTGGTCTTTCTCTTTCTTTCATCCACTCCTTGAATTCGAGCAACGTTTAATCGAGAGAGAGAGAGAGAGAGAGAGAGAGAGAGAGAGAGAGAGAGAGAGAGAGAGAGAGAGAGAGAGAGAGGTTTCATTACCAACAATCTTTTCTGCAACAAAAGCGAAATACTTAGGTGTTCCCTTCCCGTTATTTATTGTAGGAATTTTTGTCAAATCAGTATACAGACACTATTTCGGTGTCTGTTGCTTACAGTGCTAAGTCATAGTGTCCAAACAATCAATTCCTGTTTATGATTCAGAAAGCAGTTCAACTTTGCCCTATCACAGCTCGAGGAGGCAAGTGGGAGAGAGAGAGCCTGCCTAGACCTATTCCTGTGAGCGCAGACTTATTTTAGCTTCGTTTGTATTGATGGCGACATTAATTTTCGCCTCCGTTATAAATCTCCGTAAAGTCAGTATATGCAATGTTCGCTGAGGGAACATCCATCCTCTCTCTCTCTCTCTCTCTCTCTCTCTCTCTCTCTCTCTCTCTCTCTCTCTCTCTCTCTCTCTCTCTCTCTCTCAAATAAAAAGAAAATGTTCCGTTGTGAATCCCAGATTGAGGCTGCTTCGTCAATCCCAAGAAATGGCGCAGTTATTAACCTCAGATAACGAAAGATGAGAGATATGGTTTTATCATTCAATTACTTTAGAAAATAATCCTCGTTAGATCCACTAAATCTATGTAGAATCGTGATCATTGAAGATAAGATGAATGCAGCCTGTCACATTCAGTCTCTTGTGAGGTTTATCTTGGCGAGACCGTAACTCCCCCTTCCCTTATATCACCGTTGCCTATGTATGTTTAGTGAGAGAGAGAAAGAGAGAGAATTTTGTATAAAATTACTCGTCAAGATGAAACGAAAGTTAGCAGATCACGAGAGGCACTTCATGAGAAAGACCTGTACCGCCTAAGTAAATAAAGCAAAAACCAGCCTTTTTGCTATATGGGATAGGCTCTCTCTCTCTCTCTCTCTCTCTCTCTCTCTCTCTCTCTCTCTCTCTCTCTCTCTCGTGTTATCAGTTATAAAATAACGCTCTAAGGATTTCCAGAGGATAAACCAACCCACTGTTGCAGGTTTGCTCTTTCGGAAAAACCGGCTGCAAATGTCGTTACTGTCTAACGGACGCTAGACCTATGTCAGTTTTAAATTGCTGGTAAATATTGTTGCCTTATATATTTTTAATCGTTTTGATACGTGGAAATAAGGTGACCGCCCTATAGTCCGAAGGCCCGATAGTCCGAAGGTCCGATAGTCCGAAAGTCAGCAGGCCCGATAGTCCGAAGGTCCGATAGTCCGAAAGTCAGAAGGCCCGATAGTCCGACGGACTGTAATCAGCCCCCCACCCCTCCATAGCTAATACGGCAAAATTGTAACCAGTAAACACCCATAAAAATACCAACCTACGACTATCGGACCTTCGGACTATCGGGCCTTCGGACTAACGGACTGTAATCGGAAATAAGGCTTATGGCTTTATCCCACAGCCACTGTGAAAGTCTGAAGTTAATCGGTTTTTAACTTGTAATTTGAACGAAAGCTTCGATGGATATACATGAGGAATGGAAATAAAAAAAAATTAAATAATTCGTCAAAATTCATTGAGTATTTTACAGCTGTGAACAGACAGGTTTTATGATTATGGCTTTATCCCACAGCCACTGTGAAAGTCTGAAGTTAATCGGTTTTTAACTTGTAATTTGAACGAAAGCTTCGATGGATATACATGAGGAATGGAAATAAAAAAAAATTAAATAATTCGTCAAAATTCATTGAGTATTTTACAGCTGTGAACAGACAGGTTTTATGATTATGGCTTTATCCCACAGCCACTGTGAAAGTCTGAAGTTAATCGGTTTTTAACTTGTAATTTGAACGAAAGCTTCGATGGATATACATGAGGAATGGAAATAAAAAAAAAATTAAATAATTCGTCAAAATTCATTGAGTATTTTACAGCTGTGAACAGACATAGGTTTGATAGCCACAAATTGAAGACATTAGGCCTAAAACGCGACATTACAGCATTTAAGTTTGTAGTGGAGTTAGATGCTTTTCATTAAAAATTCTCTCTCTCTCATTAAAGCATTTACTTGTGGTATGTTGTTTTCAATAAAGTAAAAGCAGACACTCGAGGTGGTTTTTAAGACAGAGAGAGAGCACATTCAGTGTCGGGAGGAAAGATTGAAAATGTACGTTTTTGTTTCTCATCTCTCGAAGTCTGCCTGAACTGTGCATGTTGGCAAAATTGTTCAGAAACCGGCATGACACGAGCCAGTTTTATCCTTCATCGTCAGACTTTCAAAGACTTTGGAGCCTATAGACGATTTTAGGCGCCTTTGGACGCTTGTTCCGATTTCAGTTAATAATCGCCAGTGGTTCCTTTCATAGAGTCAGTCTCAAGAGTCTCAAAAGGAATTTCCGTTGCCTGTCCTCGAGGGAGTCGGAACTGAAAGAGACGCAACAGAAAACGGAAACCTTACGGGTACGCTGAACCTAGTGAGATGTGCTTTCTAGCCTCGCACCTGCCTCTTGCAAGGCTTTTTTCTGTTTTTAATTCAAATCATCTGCTGGCTCACTGAGGCCTGTCCGAGGCTAGGCGTCCCTCATCACAGGGTGATTGGGTGCTTGTGCGAGGCTAGAATGACAGGGTGGCTCGGAAAAAGAACGGACGAACACTGCGTTCGTAAGCCATACATTGACCCTGACTTCAACTTGATCTAAGCACTTATCAAGTCATAGTCTTAAGTACTAAGGTGTTTATGGGAATAACTTCATTAAAGTACAGAAGTAAGGACCACCTATATAATTATAGTCTGTTGACTGTATCAGAAGACCTATGAGGTCAAAGCCTTTAGTCAGTCGAGCACCAGGAACCGGAAGAGGAGGCCATAGAACGAAGGCAGGAACTAATGACGTAAGGCATTAGACCGATGCCTCAGTATATAAAAAGATATATTTCTTTTTACCTTCAAAACCAAACTTTGTCAGGCGTGAGGTTTGACGAATCTGGTTTGATTTAAACCAGTGAGGTTTAACAGTTGGTTTTTATCTTGTCAAGATGCGGCTTTATATTTAAATAAGTAACGACAGCAGGTGACTCAGGTTGGTTTGAGAGAGACAAGAAGATGACCTAGACCTATATATTATGTTGGGTCAAACAGACCATCGAACAAGAATGTAGTCTTATGTATAACTTGCTTTTATCATTCAGTTACAAAGAAAATAATCCTCGAGTTAAATCCTTTTTAAATCCTCTAAATATAAACCTGTAGAATTTCCACCTCAAGTAATGGATTTCGGAATAGCCCTAGACTGGAATTGTTATCCATCAGGCTTACAGCTACGGAGGTAGACTAAAATGCTCTTGATACATGCACCTGTTTGCATGCGTGTGTGTGTGTGTGTGTGAGTATTTGTCAGCGGATTTATATACCGGATTATAAGGCCAGAACTAATAGTGGGGTATCATTCCTCTGTCCACCCACGGTTGGAGATGAGGCAACTACACATAAGTAGCTCTTGATTGCCTGACAGTTAACGTGTCCGATACCCTTGGCTTATTGTGATAAATATTAAACTATTTCTTCGGTAACGTATTCGAATATTGATATATAAAAAGAACCCCCATACCTTCTTTTACAAATCATAAAAAATGCCGATTTGGTATCGATAATATGAGAGTAGAGGCGCACGAAAGACGAGCTTGTGTAAAACAGTCTACTCAGACCAAACACAAACGAACGAGCGATGGGTTTCAATAATCATTATGCTTTATCTCACCGGTACATATTATACCCAAAGCTACACTTGCTACAGTCCTGTGCTCACAAACTTTACAGATTACAAGATTTCCTTATGACTAAAAATTTGTTCTATGTACGATTTCTTTGAATGAATATGAAAATAGCTTTACTATGGTACCAAAGTTATATAATCCACATCCGGAAACCGGAAAAGTAACCTTCATTGATGTTGACCTCCAGAACACGAGGCATTGGCGAACGATAGGCCTAGTCATCAGATATCTCATTTTACTGGGCTGCTTTCAAGCACTCTTTCACTTCATATCAATCAAAACTACTTTCAGATTGTAACCTTGATTTTTTCATTTTATCTAAGTACCATTCCAATGCCTTCATTGAAAAAGGAAGTCTAGGCCAGCCTCTTGCGCGGACATATGTTTTCCACACAATGGATGACGGGAACTCAGTGAGATTTCAAACTTTTGCTCGAAATGTTATTGTTAAAACACTCCTAAAATTGCCCAGTTACTGAGTTGTTATAGATATGAATGCTCAAGGAAAAATCATATAAATAAGCAAAGTATTCTGAAAGAAAACGGCCGTACCACTGTCAAAAAAAAAAAAAAAAAAGAAATTTCCCGCCCCCCACCCAATGTTGAGTTGAGGTGGTTGCTCCTTCCTTCCACCTTCCCCAGAACAGCTGCTTCATAGGCAACAATATTTCACGCTATTTCGAATATTCCCTATTCAGAAAATTTACACGCAAGAAATGATTAAAACTCCTTTTATCAGCGCTCGCTTAGCCAGACGTCTTTTTCTTTACAGTGAGAAAAAGCACAATATCAAAACCTCATCGTTCGTTTGTGCTTGATTGGCGTAGACTATATGATGCGAGTTCATCTTTCGTGTGCTTCTAATGTGATGATATTATCGAAATAAATTGGTTTGCTTATGATCTATGTCAGCTTGTGTATGGGTTCTTTGTATACATAAGCACTCAGATGATTACTGAAGATGAAGTTTGTCTTTTTTTATCACAGTAAGCAAGCGATATGGGAAACATTGATTTCAACCAAGCACCAGCTATAAATAGCTAAGGTTACGGGGCGGATGTCATGTCACATCCCCCAAATGCCTTCGTTGGTCAGTGGACAGATATTGGAATGAGACTGACTGTAATTATTTTCTTTATTCTATAATCTACACACAATATTTACAACAGTTCTTTACAGTGAAATTAGTATGACTTGGTTCTACTAAATTTGAATTAGCCTACAGTACTATAGTGAATTAAAATCTTCCAAAGGTTTTCGTAATCTTATTAACATTATCAGAAATTTAATTTTATATCATTTTTGCATAGCATGCACTTCGCTCTTATACGGTGGGGACCAAGATCAACTATGAACCTAGCTTTATCGCTTCATTGACCTTGAAAGCATCTCTCTCTCTCTCTCTCTCTCTCTCTCTCTCTCTCTCTCTCTCTCTCTCTCTCTCTCTCTCTCTCTCTCTCTCTCATATTATTACGACAGGAAGAAAGCAATGTCACTACTAATGAAAGGGGAATTTATGAAAGGGCCTAAGCTATAGGCTATCTCTTCATGGCTACCTGCTGTAGGCCTATGTCGGTCGACTCCAGACGAATGTCAAGTTTGCCAACACTTTCATCTTCTTCTGACATTTGGACTCTTCAAAGAAAGCTTCTTATGAATGGACTCTGTCTAAATCATGTTGTCATACAGAGAGAGAGAGAGAGGGGGGGGGGGGATTGAGGGCAATTCTCTCCTCTCTCTTTCGCTCTCTCTCTCCCTCTCTCTCTCTCTCTCTCTCTGTCACGAGCAGTCCTGTCCGTCTGTATGTCTGTTATAGCCAGTCCTGTCTGTCTGTCTGTCTCTGTCATCTTGACTCTGTCTCTCACAAGCATTCCTGTCTGTCTCTGTCATAAGCAATCTTATCTGTCTGTCTGTCACAAGCACTCTTGCCTGCCTGCCTGTCACCATCAGTCTTGTCTGTCAGGCTGTTACTGTCACAAGCAATCTTGTCTGTCAGTCTGTGTCTGTCACAATCAATATTGTCTGTGTGTCTGTCTATCTATTACTGTCACAAGCAATCTTGTCTGTCTGTCTGTGTCTGTCACAATCAGTAAGATATAAGTAGCCTATAGAGCGTCTGTAACATGCTTGTACACTCACCATTACTGCTGGGAGACGACATTTTCGTTTTATGTATCCCAGATATTCATGTATCTATTTATTTACTCATTTACATTTTTATTAATTGTAAACAAAAAGGCACTGAATGATAGATAGAAAGCTTCCATTACGTTATTCTTGACTTGAGAAGAGAACCATTGTCGAGTACCTGGCTGGAGTTGCCAGCAGTCACTAAATAAACCATTATAACCCCTTGTGTTTCAAATTAATCTTACGGAAAAGTATAAAAGCGCACAAAGTTAAAAGTTCTTAGTATATTTAATTCACTGCATGCTCGCACGAACGCTCAAATAAATATACGCGCGTATTTTTAATAAAATAAAAATAAAACTTCCCTCGTGGCAACTACTGTAGCTCCCCTCCAGCTTTGTTTACAAAAGGGGCCATGATTGCTTCATGCCCTAATATTCCCCCTTTATTATTTATTCATTGTGTTTTTCGTCTTTGTTTTGCTCAGTCGGGAAGACAAGGGGGTCGTCATTCGATTCCAGGTGAGTATAAATTACGGGAATGAGACGGAGGGAGGGAGGCGTCGTTTAGAAAGGAGAGAGATTCCTGGAGGGGGATCCTCTGGGCAGCAGCTGCCTTCCTTCACAGGCAAGGCCTTCAGAGGCCTCCTGCCCTCCCCCAGGTATCCGGGGTTTTGGAGACATTTCAGCCCCAGGGTATGGGTATGGGAGACATTAATATGTCTCCTTTGATTGGGCATGTGTGTTATTTCAAAGCTGATGTTGGATCATTATCAGTGATGATGTGTGTGAGGCCACTTCTCTCGCCATGCAAGTCATTTGCATGGCGTACCCTAAGGCGTTCCCTTACCCCATAGTCTGTTTTAGGATGACCTGAACCACACATTAGCCCTGGATGGGAGGTGGGTATTCTGGGTATACCCTTACCCAAAATATCAATGTTAACCCATCCTAGGCTTATCATACACTCGAGTGCAACCCCCCCCCCCCACCCCCCATGCCCAACCTCCAGGTTTCAAAGCCATAGCCTGGAATGTGTAAAGGCTTTTAATTTAATTGTGTCGATATTTTATTTCCTTGTCTATTAATTTAGTCAAAAATTTTATTTCCTTGTCTATTAATTTAGTCAAAAATTTTATTTCCTTGTCTATTAATTTAGTCAGAAATTTTATTTCCTTGTCTATTAATTTAGTCAGAAATTTTATTTCCTTGTCTATTAATTTAGTCAGAAATTTTATTTCCTTGTCTATTAATTTAGTCAGAAATTTTATTTCCTTGTCTATTAATTTAGTCAAAAATTTTATTTCCTTGTCTATTAATTTAGTCAGAAATTTTATTTCCTTGTCTATTAATTTAGTCAGAAATTTTATTTCCTTGTCTATTAATTTAGTCAGAAATTTTATTTCCTTGTCTATTAATTTAGTCAGAAATTTTATTTCCTTGTCTATTAATTTAGTCAGAAATTTTATTTCCTTGTCTATTAATTTAGTCAGAAATTTTATTTCCTTGTCTATTAATTTAGTCAGAAATTTTATTGCCTTGTCTATTAATTTAGTCAGAAATTTTATTTCCTTGTCTAATAATTTAGTCAGAAATTTTATTTCCTTGTCTATTAATTTAGTCAGAAATTTTATTTCCTTGTCTATTAATTTAGTCAAAAATTTTATTTCCTTGTCTATTAATTTAGTCAGAAATTTTATTTCCTTGTCTATTAATTTAGTCAGAAATTTTATTTCCTTGTCTATTAATTTAGTCAGAAATTTTATTTCCTTGTCTATTAATTTAGTCAGAAATTTTATTTCCTTGTCTATTAATTTAGTCAGAAATTTTATTTCCTTGTCTATTAATTTAGTCAGAAATTTTATTTCCTTGTCTATTAATTTAGTCAGAAATTTTATTTCCTTGTCTATTAATTTAGTCAGAAATTTTATTTCCTTGTCTATTAATTTAGTCAGAAATTTTATTTCCTTGTCTATTAATTTAGTCAGAAATTTTATTTCCTTGTCTATTAATTTAGTCAGAAATTTTATTTCCTTGTCTATTAATTTAGTCAGAAATTTTATTGCCTTGTCTATTAATTTAGTCAGAATCCTCAAGAGACTAATAGTGAATAGTAATAGGCTAGTATCCCAGCCTAATGGCCTATGCAGGTAAGAACTGAGTATCCTGAGGTCGAGGGAAACATTGGCATGGCAGAGTGTAGGATGGGGAGCTGGTTGTCCTAGAACCTCTGAATGGGGGATAATGTTCGTTTCAGGTCCGAACATCCCTGCTCAATTTTTTATTGTTTTACCTTTCGAATCTTAATTAAAAAATATTAAAAATATTCTGTTTACATAATTCTTGCAAACTAATATTTATCACTAAAAAATAAAATATATATAAATAATTGAGGATTTTTTCTAAGTTTCAACTAAGGGACATTTGAAGGGACATTCGATCCCCCAGGGGCTAGTATTAAACACAACAAAATACATTTGACCCCCCCCCGGGGGCCTAGTACTAAACATGGTGAAACAGTGTACAGTAAACCCCCCGTTTTTGCATTCTCACGATTCCCGGACTTACGTATTCGCAGATTTCTCTGTGAACGTATCTACCCATTATTCGCGGAAAATTCGCCCATTCGCGGTATTTTTCACTGGGAAATATTCACTAATTACTGTACTTTCATATCATTTTCATGAATAAATGCACTTTTTATGATAAAAATATTAAAATACTCAGGTATTAGCATTTTTAGAGGGTTTTTCTTGTGCTTAAACTATCAAAATAGGCAGTTCTGAGCATTTTTAGAGGTGCTTTAAGTATTTGTGGATTTTAGCTATTTGCAGGGGGTGCAGTATGCATACCCCACGAATACGGGGGGGTTTACTCTAGATGAATTACTGTTTTGCTGTGTTTAGTACTAGCCCTCGTGTGGAATTGGAGTTTGGACCAGAAACGAACTTTTACCTTGAATGGTCTGAAATATTTAAATGCAAGTCAACCAAAATTCTGTTAAATGTTAATTTGCATGCACTGGAAACTCAGCCTACACACACACACACACACACACACACACACACACACACACACACACACACACACACACACACAAAAGGTAAAACTTAATGAAGACTGGGCTACTACGGCAACCAGGTTCTGGACAGTCACTGACCGGAATATTTGATGCCTTTTGTTTATGCCCTCTGCTTTTGTATGCCAACTTTTGCTTATGTTTTTACAGTCATCCTCAAGGGGCTGGTACTAAACACTGCACATTTTCCACGTAAACTGGTACAGTAGTTACAAAACCCGAGGGGTGCGGTAGTACTCTTCAGTTTTACCCAAAAAAATTTCATTTAGCCCATGAATGGCTGCTTTCTAAAATCGGGTTTTGAATTTTAGAGCATTTTTTGTGTATGCTAACTGTACCAGCTCAGAGATGACATTCATGTGCTTCAAACTACTGCTGGGTTGGATACTATGTTCACAGCCCTGAGGTCTGTCTGCCATGTGGATATTTACCTCAGAGCTTACTGGTGGGGTTAGCCTGGTAGTATCAACACTATTCACCTATTTACTTTGTCATGTCAGTGGTGTGATAGTGGAGCCGTTTTCAGCATTGCGCAGTGGAATAAGCCTTGAATACAAGTCTTATCTTTTTAAATTTAAAGATACTGATATTCTTTGCCTGACTGAGTATGTGTTTATAAATGTCCCCAGCAGTTTGTATGTAGTCAATTAACATTTCATCATAGAAATTGTATTATTAAAAGTTTAAGTACTTTCATCTTACTGAAGTTTTAGCAGCTGCCTTTGGGGTGATATGATACCACTGTTGTATCTTGTGTCACTGGTTGGGTAAGGGTGCGTTGCCCACATTCCAGTAAAACGTCATAAAACACGTGTCAGAAACTTAACGCATGCGATGTTTTATTACAGTGTGGACTCGCCTTTACGCTGTTTGTGACAGATGGGTCGAGGCCAGTGATATACTGTATTTAGTTTCCTGATACTGGCTGGAAACCAAGCCAGTATTTTCTAATATTGCTTATCTTTGTTAATATGCCTTACATCATTTTTGCATTACTTTTGGTATTTATTTGATATCAGAGCAACTGACAGAATCTGTCATAGAAGATGAAAACTTCCTGTGTATTAATATAGAAATGGGAACTTGGTAAAAACTTATATATATATACCCCTGTTTCCTGCCATATACATTAATTTCTAGATTTAGTGGTGGCCAGGTCTGGCATGGGCAAATGGGCATCTATAAAACAGGTATATTCAGTTTCTGATGTTTCTAAAATGGGTATTTTTTCTTTTTGTCAGGACACTTTAGTATGACGTGGCCATGGAGGGTAGAAGAAGGTGGTGAGAGGCATCAGATGAGAACATGCCAATGCTCAAGGTAGAATTGTGTAGGGATGGATGGTAAACTCGAGTGGCCAACCCCATAGGAAGAGGGGTTTAAGGTTATACAAAGAAGGAAATTAAGGCAGATATGATGTCATGCAAGATTAATTTCGACTGTATTGACCAAAGTCACCTGGTAAGGTTATTTTCAACTTGGTATTGGTAGTCTAGATAGATGTATGTTTGTGGTAAAGAGTACCTGGAGAAAAAGCTCGTTGAAGGAGATTTGAGAACTAGGAAGGGAATTACTGCAATGATAAGTACAGTACAATACACGAAGCTGTGTATGACTGTTACGTAGTTTTAACCCGGCTTTGTTGTTGTTGTGAAATTATTCGAATAGTGAACACTTTTCTCTGAGAGGACATCTGGATGCAACAGTGGCACATTTTTCACAAATGATATATGGAGACTATAATATGGTATGGTGTACTGATTTATCAGATGGAGCTCTGGCTGGAGATGAGTTAATAGCATGGAAGGTGTTATTTCTGGGGGATTCTTTCACACATTAGGTGAAAGGATATCAACAGTTTACTACCCTCCATGCTTTGTGGAAAATGGAACTAAGAAAAATGTGATCATTGCTGATATAGTTATGCCTTTTATTCCAGTTGGTGACCTCTTGCTTTATTTGATATAAATGTTTAGATCTTATTTGTCCCTGAAAGCTTTGTGAAGATCTTACAGCAAGTTGAGAGTTGTGGTATTCCCTGATAGTTGGTGCTGGAGGTTTTGTGATTGTTTCCATCAAGTTTTCTGCTGTGCTGTGTTATTGTTTAGTTATGGCTGTGTTTAAGGTACTGTAATTACCCCATTGTATATGAGGACTAGTACACTGTTCAGTCCTATGTGCCTACTCATCTGAATTTAGACACATGGCCTGGGAAGATGCCCTGACCAGAGACTGCTGTGAGTTCCTTCCACCTCTTGTATTAGGCACTTGATCTCAGGGCCTCTTGGTTTTTAAGGACTGATCATCAAGCTTCAAGGTTTACAAAGATTGACACTCATGTGACAGCCTCTGCAATGCCATTTGTATTTGTTGGCGATTCAAAGGGAAGTTATTATCTACACATTTAATGCAGGCTGTCAGAACTCTTACATTTTTATGAGCACTTCATCTCGGCAGTTTTGTTTGTAAAGTGTGTCAGCTGTAAAGGAACTCCAGAATGGTTCCCATGAGCTTGCTCTAAAATCCAGTTGTATGGCCTTCAAGAGGATCGAATTTTGCTTTCACACATTCTAGATGTACTCTGGTGGTGTTATGAGTGACAGGGACAGGGCTCCACAAGTATTTGCCTGAACATGTATGGGAGAAAAAGGGAAAGAAAATGTACTCTTAACCTTACAAAGACCTTCTCCTTCCCTCGTAGTACAGTAGTTTTGTCCCTGTCACACTCTGCTATATTATTGAGCATATTGAATTATTGACCTGCTAACTGGTAATTGGGTATGGAACACTCCATGATGAGTGGAGTTAAAAGATTTGCTTTCTGAAGCAGTTATTCCTGTTAATGTGATTGCATCAGATTTCCCCTTCAAGGGATTGAACGGGAAATGATTTTCTCTCTCTCTCTCTCTCTCTCTCTCTCTCTCTCTCTCTCTCTCTCTCTCTGTGGTGGTCCAGGTCTTTGTCTGTGTCTTTTCTCTTTGGTTTCTGTGCTGTTCCAGTGGTCTTTATCCCATTTTCAAATTGGTACTTTCTTGGCTAATCATTCCATGTCTTATCACAAGCAAATATTCTTTCCATTGGTGAATTCTTAGTTTTTTTTTTTTATTTTCCAGCTTTACAATTGAAGAAAATTTGTTACTTGGTACAATTTGTAATCACAACTCAGCAAAATTTGTTACTGCCCCTTTCATTAAACAATTAAAAAGTCCAAAATTTAATAAATGTGACTGCCATTGGAAGAGCTAACCACACAATATTATACATCTGGTATTTGTGCCACTATTTACGTGAAGTTGGACATTAATGCTCTGATGATCAGGTCAAGTGGAGGTTAAGTACTTTTATGCCTGTCGTGGGGGATTTAGTCCATAGAAGGAAATGTAGGTGACGTCACTATGGTGATGTGTAGAGTATGTTGTTGTTTTCAGAATTTACTAGAATCTGAAGCTGAGAGGTTCTAGAAAGTGCTCATTCATTTTAGGCTGTGTGCTTCGAGAATATTGCTGTACTGTTTTTGCCTTCCTTGTTGAGCTCTTTTGTTAGAATGTGTAAGAGATGCAATGCTGCTTCTTTGGATAGTTGTCATCTCCAAGAATCATTAGTTCCTGATTAAGTGATGAAAGTCTCCCAGAGTGACCTTTCAGATCTTTTATTGCATTGCTTCAATTGATGAAAGTGTGTTGTTTTGTCTGCCGGATTTCTTGCTCATTTATTATACATGTCTGGTATGTTTTCCCCCATGTAGTGTCTCAGATATTGTTCTCTCAATCATTAACTGCCAAGGACTTTAACAATGTTGAGTCAATTAGATTTAAAGGTCATTCCTTGCCTCTTCACCCTTAGAGGTGGAGTGCCGTACGTGGGCCTCCATACTAGGTTTCATCTCAGCGGACTAGAACCAATGTGACATGGAGGGGGATGCAAATATTCAGGGAGTTTTTTTTATTGTACTACAGTATTTTTTTTTATCAGTGTTTATGCCTCGAGACCAGGTGTAGAGAAGGGCTCTTGTAGTGCATAGTAGTAAGTTGACTTTCTCTTGAGCTGAACCAGTGAGATTATGGATGGAGGAGAGGGGAGGGGAGGGCCTTAGATGAAGAGAGGAAAACTGACATTTTGAACATGGAAGAAGCTTAGCCAGATAAGCTACTATATGTAAACCAGCTTTTTCAGCAATTTCTTGATTTTTCTGTTGGGGACAGTACTGTACTGTAGCACAGAACTTATGCTTTGGGTAGACTGTTAATCTTTGTTTGAGGGGGAAGGGAAGTATGAGCGTAATGTAAAAGGTCTAAAACAAAGTGAAGAATGACAAAATGTAAAGGGGCTTTGATGACAGACTCCAGAAACGTTTTACTCGTACCAGAAGGTATTTTGAAGGAGCTGTTCTCTTTATCCAGAAGAGTGAGTTAGATTTGAAGGAATTAAAATGCAAAAGTTAGAAGAATGATTAAATGGTAATTTAATCCACTGTCCTTTATATACCCAAAGGTTATAATTGTATTATCAGTCCCTTAAATACACCCTTGTGGTTTGTCAGAAATAAAGAAAAGGATATGGTGGGTTACCTTTTTGATTTTGCTAAGACAAAGATGTTGCCCAAAAATAAATTTTGTGTGTCATAAGCGTTCATTGCCAACCTATGTATTGACCTCATTGTTCATCTGTGGAAGTGCTTCAGTGGTTGGTTTCACAGCCTAAGATTCATATATGTATGGTAATCATAATCATCCAAAACATTAAGTTGTAGATAACAAACTGAACTAAACTATTCCCTGATTTTATTTTGAAGGGTACTCTGGTTTGCATTGCATTTCAAGGTTACAGAAAGTTTCTACTTATTTATTTATTTATTTCAGGTCTTCCCACAAGTCATCACTCTGAATGTGGAGTTGAGTCCAGCATGCCTGCTCTTGTAGGGGTTGATGGAGCTCTGTTTCCAGACAGAGTTTTCAAGATGCTCTCATAGATTTCAACCTTATTTGCAGATCCAAGGGGTAAGTGTTTTCCTTGCAATTATTTCTATTCCAAACACAGGTAAATGTATGTTTGTGTTACCAAAATATTTACTGCCTTTTGTTTATGTCCTCTGTTTTTGTATACCATCTTTTGCTTATGTTTCTACAGTCATCCTCAAGGGGCTGGCACTAAACACTCTGCCCATTTTCCACGTAAACTGGTACAGTAGTTACAGAACCAGAGGGGTGCTGTAGTACTATTTAGTTTTACTGAAATAAAGCAAAAAGTTAGTTAGCCCATGAATGGATGGTTTCCAAAATCAGGTCTTGGATTTTACAGCAATTTTTGTGTATGCTAACTGTACCAGCTTAGAGATTACATTTGTGTGTTTCCTAGGGAGAAATCCTCTAAAAGGAATTTTGAGAACTAGACGGGAAAAAGACTAAACACAGTATATACAATACATAAAGCTAAATACAGTACTGTATTACAGGTACTGCCATATAATTTTAATACCTTGGGTGGTAGTGAAGTTATTCCCTTTTGAACACTTTCCTGAGGGGAATTCTGGAGGCAGTATGGTGTCACAATCTTATACAGATGATCAATGGATTGTATAGTATGATGCTTTTCTATATCAGGCAGAGCTCTGGCTGGAGACACACTCGCATGTCAGGGAATTTGTGTGTGTAATTTTTTTTTTTTTGCAGGATTCTGGATATTAAGTGAAAGCATTTTAACATTTTTAGGTGTGCTCCATGTTTTGTAGAGAAGTGGACCTAAGAGAAATCACCATTGCTAGGAAAGTTGATGGCCCTGAATGGAATTGGTAGGTTGATAGTACCTTTTATATTAGTGGTTCTGGTTTGTCCTTTGGTTGGAATATGTTGAGCTCAGGTACTTGGGCAGGGTAGGTGCCATGATCAGGGACTGGTCAGGGTTCAGACTCTGGTATAGAGAGTTGAAATCTGGGGTTCCTGGTTTTCAAGGGCTGATCTTAGGAACTCCTAGTTTTTATGGCTTTAAGATTTGTGACACGTTTTCATAGGAATGCCAGCAGTGTCTAAACCACTGTTGTCTGTATGAGGTACTGTATAATTAAGGTAGGCAGTGGTTCTTGAGATTGACTGTTCAGACCTTGTATTGTATTGTTTAGATTTTATGAAATTAATTGCAGTTGTTTCATTCACTAGATGCCTTGCTAATATATTTTGCTTATTTGGTATGTTTCCCCTTATCTTGTATCAGATTGCTGCGATAGTGATGATGAACTGCCAATAACTTCGACAATATTTTGTCAGTTAAATTTGAAAGAGGGTGCTGGTGGGTTTTCATTATTGTAGTAGTTTATCTTTTCTGTCAGTGTTTGACAAAGTGCAGGTGTAGACAGGGTCTCCTCTTAATATATATAGTGACTGGAGGTTTTTATATCTGAAGGAGCTGTTCATTTTTACAGAATGAAAATTAATTAGATTTTGAAGAATTAACATGTAAAAGTTAGAAGAATAATGAAACAAGAATTTAATCGTACTGTATGTCCTTGGCATTCAGAAAGACCCTTGGGGGTTATTGTCTACAGTGAACCTCATGCGGTGCACTGTAGGTATTACTTAGGTTCTTTGCAGTGTTCTGTCGACCCCTAGCTGCAACCCCTTTCATTCTTTTTACTGAACCTCCGGTCATATACTCTTTCCACCATCTTACTTTACTCAACCCTCTCCTAACAATTGATTCACAGTGCTTCAACTGCGAGATTTTCCTCCTGCTACGCCTATACAATTTTACTGTCAGTTTCTGTTTCAACGCTGAATGACCTTATTTTTCTCAGCTCTTGGCCTTTGGCCCATCTTTGGAAGGGCTAGTCAGTCAAAGCCTCCAGCAGCAGGACTGAAGGGGATGAATTCCTATCGTAGTGACTAACATATTTTAGCATGTAGATGAATTTTTATGTGAAAGTCAGTGGTTAATGGGATGTAGTTGAGTTATGAGACACAGTGAAGTTAGTGTGCCTCTTCAGAGCATGAAATGGGGACTCCTACAGTGAAAGGTGATGGCAGTGCTTTTAGATTAAACATTTTTATACCCAAGAAGCCTCATGGAGTTGCTACAAGGTTGCAGACAATATTGTGTACACATTCATTTCTTGTGTGGAGGAGAAATGGAAAGACTTATTTTTGTAAATTATTGACAATTTTCCAAAAAATTATCTCAAAGCTTAGGTAGAGCTGCAGTTTGGTTATTAGTTGAGCTCATAGTTTCTCTATTTGGTGTTTTTATTGTAAGTTTGGGAGAACAGCTTTTTCAGACTTAATAGCATTTTTATTATCGTATCTTCATTTCTCATTTACAAGTAGATGCTGTTCATGAACCCTTGTGAAAATCTGGAAATGGGGTGGCCTTATTCAGATCCTATGATAAAAGAAAAACCCATCCGTAAAAGCATGACAAAGGTGCCTAATTTTTGTCACAGAGAAAGATGTTTTAAATATGCATTTTCAAAAGCCAAACTGGATACACTACTGACCATGGACTATTATGTAGAAGATTTGGGACCATTACTCATTCCCAGATCAAATTGGCGTGTGGAGTTGAAGTGACAAAATGGCTAGTAGAGTTTTAGGTTGAGCCTATTTTAATTGTATCATGGGGATTCCTTACTGTGTCCCAAACATCAGTTACAGTATACAGTAGTAGGCAGTTTCACAAAAAAAAAAACAGTATTACTATACATTTTGTAAGCAGTCTGCAGCAACCTTTGCATATGAGAAATGTTTTATTTATAATAAACAAAATTGGCAGTTTTATTTATAATAAACAAAATTGGTAGTCAAAAAGAGAAAGTACTGAAGAACTTGATGGTTTCAATGCCAGGTCGTCAGACCAAACATTCATAAATCAGATCAGATCAGCAGGCAAAAACACAGTACAATTGACCCCCGGGATTTGTGGGGGATGCGTACCACTAACCCCTGCGAATAGCTCAAATCCGCGAATACTTGACACCCTTCTAAAAGTGCTTGTAACTGCCTATTTTGACAGTTCAAAACACCAAAAAGCCCTCTAAAAATGCTCATACTGTACCTGATTATATTAATAGTTTTATCGCAAAAAGTGCATTTAGTCATGACAATATGAAAATACAGTACTGTGATCTGTGAATATTTCTTTTTTATAAAAAATAGCACAAATAATGCGTATATATACTGTGTCTGTTCCACAGAGAAATGGGAGAAGCTGCAAATCTGGAACCATGAATAGTGTAGTAGGAGGGGGTCCACTGCACTTTCATGCTGTTTTACAAACATTTCTTTCTGGCTTGACTTCTGCAGTCTCTTTCTTGTGCACACTGCTTATTATTGGTATTGTAATACTAATCCTATTGAAGATATGTAACAGCAATATTGTTGTATTTGTGGAATAGTACATGAAAGTTGATTGGTCACACTTAGAGACCAGACACCTCAATTCCATCGTTCAAAACATGTTGTGCGCTGCTGGATTTGCTCAGTCGACTGCAGAGCATCTGTCTTTGCTTCTTTTTTCTTTTTTTTTGGGGGGGGGCTTTTATAGTGCTGAAATTTGTAGTTATAACTCCTGTACTATCATAATGAAAAGTATGTCGTAAGCTGCATGAAGATACATAATTGTGATGTAAATAACTGGTGTAAGCCCAGCTGTGTGTGTGTGTGTGTGTGTTGGCATTCATTTCTGACACGGTACCAGTCTCATGTATCATACAATTTCAAAGACACAGCAACCCTCCTCCCAGAATGAACTGTGTACTGTATATCTATTCATAATACTGTAAATAACAAAATGGCACAAGACAAGTGTTTGTAAGAGTTTGTATACATTTGGAACTGAGAGCCATTGCCAAGACCCCACCTCTGACATGAGCAACTAGTCTTTGTTACTTAAGCCAAGTTGGTCTGAGTTCACATTTCCTGTGCCAAACCACTAGTTGTTGGTGACCTAGTAGCCTTAGCTAGCCTGCATAGGCTGGTTGAATGCCCGTCTTTGGGGACCTTAAATTATTGGTGATTTTTCAAATTCAAAAAGGAAGGTGTTCCTAACTTTTGCAAATATGGAGGAGTAACTCTAGTTATATCTAAGGTGTCTAGGATGATGAAGGCTGTGTATTTTTGCTCATTCAGAATTCCAGAGTTATATCTAAGGTGTCTGGGGTGATGAAGGCTGTGTATTTTTGCTCATTCAGAATTCCAGAGTTATATCTAAGGTGTCTGGGGTGATGAAGGCTGTGTATTTTTGCTTAATTCAGAATTCCAGAGTTATATCTAAGGTGTCTAGGGTGATGAAGGGTGTGAATTTTGCTTATTCAGAATTCCAGAGTTATATCTAAGGTGTCTAGGGTGATGAAGGCTGTGTATTTTTGCTTATTCAGAATTCCAGAGTTATATCTAAGGTGTCTGGGGTGATGAAGGCTGTGTATTTTTGCTTAATTCAGAATTCCAGAGTTATATCTAAGGTGTCTAGGGTGATGAAGGCTGTGTATTTTTGCTTATTCAGAATTCCAGAGTTATATCTAAGGTGTCTAGGGTGATGAAGGCTGTGTATTTTTGCTTATTCAGAATTCCAGAGTTATATCTAAGGTGTCTGGGGTGATGAAGGCTGTGTATTTTTGCTTAATTCAGAATTCCAGAGTTATATCTAAGGTGTCTAGGGTGATGAAGGCTGTGTATTTTTGCTTATTCAGAATTCCAGAGTTATATCTAAGGTGTCTAGGGTGATGAAGGCTGTGTATTTTTGCTTATTCAGAATTCCAGAGTTATATCTAAGGTGTCTAGGGTGATGAAGGCTGTGTATTTTTGCTTATTCAGAATTCCAGAGTTATATCTAAGGTGTCTAGGGTGATGAAGGCTGTGTATTTTTGCTTATTCAGAATTCCAGAGTTATATCTAAGGTGTCTAGGGTGATGAAGGCTGTGTATTTTTGCTTATTCAGAATTCCAGAGGTATATCTAAGGTGTCTAGGGTGATGAAGGCTGTGTATTTTTGCTTATTCAGAATTCCAGAGGTATATCTAAGGTGTCTAGGGTGATGAAGGCTGTGTATTTTTGCTTATTCAGAATTCCAGAGTTATATCTAAGGTGTCTAGGGTGATGAAGGCTGTGTATTTTTGCTTATTCAGAATTCCAGAGTTATATCTAAGGTGTCTAGGGTGATGAAGGCTGTGTATTTTTGCTTATTCAGAATTCCAGAGGTATATCTAAGGTGTCTAGGGTGATGAAGGCTGTGTATTTTTGCTTATTCAGAATTCCAGAGGTATATCTAAGGTGTCTAGGGTGATGAAGGCTGTGTATTTTTGCTTATTCAGAATTCCAGAGGTATATCTAAGGTGTCTGGGGTGATGAAGGCTGTGTATTTTTGCTTAATTCAGAATTCCAGAGTTATATCTAAGGTGTCTGGGGTGATGAAGGCTGTGTATTTTTGCTTAATTCAGAATTCCAGAGTTATATCTAAGGTGTCTAGGGTGATGAAGGCTGTGTATTTTTGCTTATTCAGAATTCCAGAGTTATATCTAAGGTGTCTAGGGTGATGAAGGCTGTGTATTTTTGCTTATTCAGAATTCCAGAGTTATATCTAAGGTGTCTAGGGTGATGAAGGCTGTGTATTTTTGCTTATTCAGAATTCCAGAGTTATATCTAAGGTGTCTAGGGTGATGAAGGCTGTGTATTTTTGCTTATTCAGAATTCCAGAGTTATATCTAAGGTGTCAAGGGTGATGAAGGCTGTGTATTTTTGCTTATTCAGAATTCCAGAGGTATATCTAAGGTGTCTAGGGTGATGAAGGCTGTGTATTTTTGCTTATTCAGAATTCCAGAGTTATATCTAAGGTGTCTAGGGTGATGAAGGCTGTGTATTTTTGCTTATTCAGAATTCCAGAGGTATATCTAAGGTGTCTAGGGTGATGAAGGCTGTGTATTTTTGCTTATTCAGAATTCCAGAGGTATATCTAAGGTGTCTAGGGTGATGAAGGCTGTGTATTTTTGCTTATTCAGAATTCCAGAGTTATATCTAAGGTGTCTAGGGTGATGAAGGCTGTGTATTTTTGCTTATTCAGAATTCCAGAGTTATATCTAAGGTGTCTAGGGTGATGAAGGCTGTGTATTTTTGCTTATTCAGAATTCCAGAGGTATATCTAAGGTGTCTAGGGTGATGAAGGCTGTGTATTTTTGCTTATTCAGAATTCCAGAGGTATATCTAAGGTGTCTAGGGTGATGAAGGCTGTGTATTTTTGCTTATTCAGAATTCCAGAGTTATATCTAAGGTGTCTAGGGTGATGAAGGCTGTGTATTTTTGCTTATTCAGAATTCCAGAGTTATATCTAAGGTGTCTAGGGTGATGAAGGCTGTGTATTTTTGCTTATTCAGAATTCCAGAGGTATATCTAAGGTGTCTAGGGTGATGAAGGCTGTGTATTTTTGCTTATTCAGAATTCCAGAGGTATATCTAAGGTGTCTAGGGTGATGAAGGCTGTGTATTTTTGCTTATTCAGAATTCCAGAGGTATATCTAAGGTGTCTAGGGTGATGAAGGCTGTGTATTTTTGCTTATTCAGAATTCCAGAGTTATATCTAAGGTGTCTGGGGTGATGAAGGCTGTGTATTTTTGCTTAATTCAGAATTCCAGAGTTATATCTAAGGTGTCTAGGGTGATGAAGGCTGTGTATTTTTGCTTATTCAGAATTCCAGAGTTATATCTAAGGTGTCTAGGGTGATGAAGGCTGTGTATTTTTGCTTATTCAGAATTCCAGAGTTATATCTAAGGTGTCTAGGGTGATGAAGGCTGTGTATTTTTGCTTATTCAGAATTCCAGAGTTATATCTAAGGTGTCTAGGGTGATGAAGGCTGTGTATTTTTGCTTATTCAGAATTCCAGAGTTATATCTAAGGTGTCTAGGGTGATGAAGGCTGTGTATTTTTGCTTATTCAGAATTCCAGAGGTATATCTAAGGTGTCTAGGGTGATGAAGGCTGTGTATTTTTGCTTATTCAGAATTCCAGAGTTATATCTAAGGTGTCTAGGGTGATGAAGGCTGTGTATTTTTGCTTATTCAGAATTCCAGAGGTATATCTAAGGTGTCTAGGGTGATGAAGGCTGTGTATTTTTGCTTATTCAGAATTCCAGAGGTATATCTAAGGTGTCTAGGGTGATGAAGGCTGTGTATTTTTGCTTATTCAGAATTCCAGAGTTATATCTAAGGTGTCTAGGGTGATGAAGGCTGTGTATTTTTGCTTATTCAGAATTCCAGAGGTATATCTAAGGTGTCTAGGGTGATGAAGGCTGTGTATTTTTGCTTATTCAGAATTCCAGAGTTATATCTAAGGTGTCTAGGGTGATGAAGGCTGTGTATTTTTGCTTATTCAGAATTCCAGAGGTATATCTAAGGTGTCTAGGGTGATGAAGGCTGTGTATTTTTGCTTATTCAGAATTCCAGAAGTGACCCACAGAAGAGAGTAGTTGTTAGCATCGCAAGTCTAGACCTCTCATACCAGGGACTTTGCTGGGTGATGTTTTCAAACCTTGTTACTTTATAATGTTTACAAGGGCCAAGTTTATTGGCCTTGAGAATAAACCACACTTCACTGTATACATTATACTGTACAACTGTTGTTCATATCTTTGTTATAGTGTATCTTTATTGCTCTGTGGAAGGCACTGAATTTTTATTGTATATGTTAGGAACTTGTGTCATGGGTTGTTAAGAGTGGTCAGCACCCTTGCCATCACTTGTTTGGTGCATTTTGTGTGCAGTTGTCTTTGCTGGTTTTTGTGCTGGTTGTGTTCTTTCAGCTTTGCGTTTAGTGCCTCCATTTTGGTTGGTCACTGTGCAACCATGTTCTCAAACCTTGGAGCTTGGTGTAGTATGTATGTGTACTACGATATAGCCTTCCACAACCATAAATTGAAGTTTCTGTCATTTTATGTCCAGGTGCTCTATTTGTAAGGTGCCTTAGAGAGGTTCATTGAAATTGAAAAATTACTTGTATATCGTGAGTGCACTTTCATCACATCCTCTCTGATTGGTACGTGTTTGATGCGTAGAGTAAATACTTGAAATATGGAATAGGTGACCCCAGAAGCAGAGAGAGGTTTTGCTCCTCACAGACCATTGCTTAGCCATTTTTCTCTATATAACCTAATTTCTGTGGGTAAATTTAAGTTGTGTGTATTTTTTTTCATTGTGCTGAAGAGTTGAAGTAAACTCTTGATGCTTAGAATTGTGTAATATGTATACTGTAGTACATTGTGGTGGCTTTGTAGAAAGTGCCCTGTCAGGTTTAAAATGATCACTGATCATGCTTTCTGTATAATGAATTTATGTTTTCTGAGTATAATATGGAGAAACTAATTGCTGAAATGGTAGTTGAGACTGTAATCAGAGCCCAGTTTTGGTTGTGAGCAGAAACTGCAGATAACAGTACCTCAAAATTTGTATAATGTGAGGGACTTGGGTAACTAACTGCTGCATACAAGACAATCAAATAATGCAGTGTAGCATTGAAGTTACCCTTGAAGAGAATTCGAAGTTACCCTTAAGAGAATTCAGAGAATTTGAGAAACAGCAGCAGCTTCAGACATGACCAACAATTTGGTGACATAGTACACCTTGAAGCATTTCTTTTCATATATCTGTTCCTTATATCCTGTGGGTTTCTCTGTCAATGCCAACAAGAAGAATATTCTTCTTTACTGTTATATAAGAGGCACTGAATTTTTTGGGCCATAGACCCCACCTAAACTACAATTTATCTGTACGGTAATTGAAAATAGCACAAGGCTTTGCATCGAACTAGATTCTTCGTTGGACTGGTCAGTACCGTTCTCGGCTAGCACTCTGCAGGGCCCGAGTTCGAATCTCCGGCCGGCCAATGAAGAATTAGAGGAATTTATTTCTGATGATAGAAATTCATTTCTCACTGTAATGTGGTTCGGATTTCACAATAAGCTGTAAGTCCCGTTGCTAGGTAACCAATTGGTTCTTAGACACGTAAAATAAGTCTAATCCTTCGGGCCTGCCCTAGGAGAGCTGTTAATCAGCTCAGTGGTCTGGTTAAACTAAGATATACTTAAGTTAACCTTGTATCGAACTAAGATAAAGTAGTGTGGTAAAGTGTCTTTGCATTGTCTTGTAACTGTGAGAAATGTGATGTCATTCATGGCTATTTCCTTTTAGGAAGAAAAAGCAACTTTACAGTACAGTACTATGAAACACTGGGCCCCCAAATCAAACTAAGAATGGGTACAGTATAATCACTCACATGGGTCTCACTTCCCTTGAAGCAAATAACTGCTCTGTTGTGAGCATTAAACAGAAGTATAAGAGGAGGACTGTGTATTCTATGAATGGAGGTATTTCAAACCTTTTCTCATGTGGTGTTGGTGATGTCTTGTACCATTTTATATGCAGGGGGAGGTCTGGCCGTAAGGGTTCATATTCAAATACAGTTGTACTAAACAGAAAACAGAACATGATATAATTGTCATTTTCTTCATTACAGGTCGCACGATGCCTCATCATCAGTGGCCTTGGATCTTAATGTGGGAATAATAGAGAAGCAAAGAGAAGGTTCTCGTCGTTGTCTACACAAATATACCGTTCTCTGAAAGATTCGAAGCTTTGCAGAAAATCAGATGATCATTATTGTAAAAAAGTACATGAACGGGACCATTGAGTGTCTCTTCTAGAATCACTGGACTTTCTCCTAGGGATTTGTCTTGACTAAAAATTGCAAATGGTCTGAGGTAAGTCACAGAAATTAGACGGCTGAGAAGAGACCAGAGGGAACTGGTGAAGAGCAGAGACAGAGAACAGTGCATCTGAGGCTGAAGAGATACTGTAGAGAATTTTTAATACTATTTATTTCTGGGGCTCAGATTTTACCTCCTGCTGGGATGTACTCATCTTACACATCTTCATTGACATTCTTACATCAGGTTTTCCTCACATGAGGTTAAGTGTTTGAAGGCTTTTCTCCATTGTCGTACACCTAATGCATTTTCAGTTAGGATTCCCATGTGATATTAGACTATGCCTTGCCCGTAACCTTCACTCCCATCATCGTAAACATGGTTTTGCTTGCTTTGATTTTCAGTCTTCAGCTCTCCTTTCCAGTCTTCCATTCTTCAAACATTATATAAGACCTCTTTCTCTGACACAGGTGTTAACACCATTGCGCTGTAACTTCCTCTGTGACTATGATTAACAGTGGTGGGCCCTGTGCTGATCTGTGATGGACACCAATGCTTATCTCAGATTCTCTGGCTGTTTTTACCACTATGTTCACGCAAGTTCTAATGCCATGATAAAGTTCCAACACTTACTCAGTAAGTCCTTCTTGTGCCCTTTGCCTTTGTAAGTCCCAGTCTAGTTGCTTCTCTGGGTATTCTGTTCAGTGCTCTCTCAAGACATATCAACATAGAACTCCCTTTTTGAGCATGTTTCTTCTTATGTAGCCATTCATTTTTACAGATTTTTCAACATTTCTTCCATCACTCACACTTGAGCACACTGTGTTTGTTTCAGCAGTCGTCGCCCTCTGTGTTTTGCTTGTTGTCATGAGTTGCTTTAACCTTAACACATAATTTGCATGATCTTTCTTCTCATTCTTGTGGCCCCATCTCCTCTGCAGTGCTGCCTTAAAGTACCTTGCACTCTTTCCTTTTTGTGACCAAAATATTGGTTACATTTGTGTACTGTATCTGCATCTGCTGATGTATGAACTTCAGATCAAAACATAATAGGGGCTCCAATACTCACCCCTGATGATACTGATAATCCTTGGTGAGACACCTCAGTGTGCACCTTGGTGAGATACCTCAGTGTGCACTTTCTCTCCCAATGGCAAGTAGGTAATTAATGAGAGAAAAACTATGATCGAAGTTGTAAATGTAGAATTTACAAACGGCAGCATTCCTTTATACAGAATGGCACCTGGTACCATCCTCACCAGACTTGGAGAAACCACTAACAGAAATGCTTTTCTTACCTGTGCTTGTAGTTTTAAAAACTAATGAAACCACCCCTTACCAGGTCAATGAAAAATGGATCTCTACTGCCTTTTTGAATTAGACCCAAGTTGCTCACCAAGTAGCCTCGTCAGAATTTTATGCTAGGCTCCGTCTCCTCAGTATTATAACCTCTACCACCTTGCTGGAAGTTGCCATCTTAAAGCTTCCAGAACATCCCAGGATAATTTTTGCTGTTGAGGCCAAAAGTCTTATGAGAACCCGATGGAAAGCACTCTTTGACTTCCTAGAATGGTACATAAAATTGCGAATGGAAGCATTGGAGAGCTCCATCAAATCACTCTCCAGTGTCACTGCATTGTTACATTCTAACCCCTTCTGTAAGGACCTGTTAGAGGAATCTGTTGTGGCTCAACTCGATGAGCATGTCTACCAACAGAATTGTACAGTGTACGCTCTTCTGGGAAAAGAGGAATTCAAGAAACAAAGAACCCAAAATTTCCCTTTACCCAACCCTAAAAAAGGCTCACTTTGATCAAAAATCATATAAGCCTTCAGTCACCCCAAAAATTGTCCTTAAAAACAGTTAGGTGGTCAGAAGGGACAATTCCCTGCAAAGGGACAACAGCAGCTTCAAGGCCATCCTTTTTCACAAGGTCCAAAAACCATCCCACAGGAAAAAAAAAGGGAGAAACAACACCTGGAATGTCTATCAAAGGTGAAGGCAGAGGAGGAGGCAGATACCAAGAGGAATTATATTGGTTGGGGGTCAGCTTCGACGACATCACAGACAATGGAAGTTTTCCCTGTGGGGGGACAGAAACTTGCGTATATGCGCCGCCAAGTATGTCTCTTCAGTGTCCTCAAAAGGGACTCGTCCAAAAGAAGAGTGATCCTCAACCAATCGACATTGAACAAGCACATTGTTGGCCGAAAGTTTTTGATGATTACCGTTGCCTAAGTACATTGAATCATTTCAGAGGGGCTCGGGCAGTTTCTGTGGATCTGAAAGATGCACACTGGCACATCCCTATAACCATTCCCTTCCGCCCCTTCCTAAGGTCCGAATAAGGAAAGATACGTACAGATTCAAAGTCACGTCCTTTCGGCTAAACATTGCCTAAAGAATATTTGTCAAACTAGCAACGGTATTCGTTCGAGAACTCAAACAAAAAGATTTAGGGGCCCACAAGAAAAGAGTGCTTGAAAAACCTAAGAGCAATGGTCAACAGACTAAAGTACAGTCAAAAGGTTTTATTATAAATTTGAAAACATCCTGCCTCATGCCAGCAGACACTGTCAGTGGCTGGCACTGTGTTGAGATACTCTTCACGGCCTGTTGTCTCTCCCCATCATGCTCAAAACAGAATAAGGCAAGTCCTCAAAAGGTTCCTTGCACACCCCAGACTTTCCAGATGGCAATCAGAACGCATGATGGGCCTGCTGTAGTTCTCGTCAGTAATAGATCCAGTAGATAGATTGCAACTAAAAGTGTGAACAAATTCTGGCTATCGCATGCAAGAAAAAAGATGCGAGACAGACCTCATCAGAGGATAAAAAGAGTTGGGGAGATACTTTGGCCTTAAATTTGGAAGGAATCTCTGATGAAACAGGTCACCCTGACTCCTCCATCTGTATGAGTGACAAACTCACAGATGTCTCGTTGACAGGTTGGGAGGACATTGGGAGGATTGTCAGGTGGCAGAGAGGTGATCAGCTACTCGGGAATTGTTATATCAAGTTCTTGGAGCTGATGGCTGTCTTTTTGTCTCTCAAAAAACTCAAACCTCCAGAAGAGAGAGAACATAACCACAATATCCTACATCAAGAGGTCTGGATCACATTCACCTCCTCTCAATATGGTAATGTTAGCCATCCTTCGGATGGCGCAAGCAAGGAAGTGGCATATGTCTGCAGTTCACCTCACAGGGGGTCCCATTGTAATAGCAGACTCTCTATAAAGGAAAACGACAGCCTCAACAGAGTGGATGTTGGACAACCACTCTCTTCAAATAATAGCCAACATGCTTCCACAACCGGAAGTGGACCTGTTCGCCACATACTAGAATCACAAACTCCTGATGTATGTGTCTCCAAACCTGGACAGTCAAGCAACAGCAAGAGATGCCTTCCTTAAGACTGGAACAAGGGGAGGACAAAAATTTTTTCTCCATTGTCCCAGATTTCAAAGGTTTTGAGCAAACACCCTAGCACAAGAGGGCGGATGCGCTTCTAACCTTCATAGGAATAGTGAACTTAACAGCCCCAAATTGGACAAACAGGCATTGGTTCCTATTACCGCAGCAACGGACAAAAAGATCAATTCCAGTGTCGTCCGCTGTTCTACCCCAGATAGTAGGAGGAAAAGTCTCTCCTTTCCAAGCCGAGACCTTCACGTATAGGTTTTTTAAAAAATATCTATCGTAATAATTACTCACTCAACATTGCTAGGTACCTAGTGCAAAAATTACGGACTTCTATCCAGCATTACCAGTCCGTATGGAAGGTATGGTTAGATTAGGTAAGCCACTGTAGAACTGCATCCTAAAATGTAATTTCTTGCATAGTTTCTTGTTCCTTTTTATCAAAACCTGAAAAGTATTTGGAATAAAGAATGGGACTTCAACTCTGTGGCTTGACTTGGACTGGAAATGTTATTTCCTCTGGGGTGTTGGGATTAAAAAGCGAGAGCTTAAGCCTTTTTTCGTCACCTGTCAGTTTCTTTTGTAAAGCTCCTTTGAGGACGAAACAGCGACTACGCTATCAAAAAACAGGTTTTGACGTGGGAAAAACCTATTTTTAGTAGTCGCTGTTGAATCCTCAAAACCCCTCCCACTTCCCTGACGAAAAGGCATGGGATTTGGGCAAAGGGATCAACCTGCATTGACCAACAGAGAGTAATGGCTCCTTGGTCTTTTAACGGCCCGGTTGTAAACAAGAGGGCGGATGCGCGTGCACAATAGTCGCTTCTCTTTCTTGCAGGTTAATTGACGTTGGAAAAACTGGGTTCAGCTTCGCTGAAGATAAGGGAAAGTGCCCTCTTATCTTTGAGTCCATTATATACTCCATCATGTGTTATAATGTTAATCATTACGACACAATACCTGGCCAAAAGACCAACTAAATTAGAAGAGAATTCTTTGATATTAGTTTGGTCACCATGGAGCTCTGGGAGACAATGGAAGGTAACTCCTTGAGGACTCAACAGCGACACCAAAGATAGGTTTTTCCTACGTCAAAACCTGTTTTTTTATTTATTTCCATTACATCTGTTCCACATGGGATATTCTGTCCTGATAGTTAGTGGCCTTTGAAACTTGTTCTGAATGCATGTAATTTCTGCCAGTTGTGAATAGGCATTTGTGTCCACATATTCAGGTTGATTCCTTAATGATTAATTCTCTTGCTGCTTCATTGACATGTGCAGGGTTCCCCTAAACTCTCCAGATGTTGTATTTTGTATTGACCCTTTATTATTATATCAGCATTCTCCAGTTCATATTCTTTATCTTCTCAGAAGAATCGTGAAGCATTGTCTTTACTGTTCTACCTTGCCTCCTCCTCATACTGTTTCCCTTGCACATCTTATTTATGTTTTCTTTACTGCTGTGTTATTCTAAATAGATTCTTTCTCTGATGCTGTGTCCACCACAGCGTCATCTTTTCCTTGCCACCTGCCTCATTATCTCCCTCCTCTTCTCCTCATTCTCTCCAGAATTCAAAGTCTCTGCTTATTTCTGTGCTCCTCTGACCCTTGACCTTTATCCAAGAATGCTTGAGGAGGTTGCTCAGGTCATTAGCTCCTGTGCTGTCTTGCTGGTTCTTGGCTGACAGCAGTAACTGTTGTGTTGTTTGTTATCTGCGGCACCCATGTACTGTACTGTGTGGGTCCACCCGTTAAAGTGTAACGTGCATCACTTGCTGTCGATGGTACTAAAGGTTCTCTTCAGTTCAGTCTCCCTTTGACCTCAAGTGCATTGCTGTTTGCCTTTTACTTTTCAGCTAATCCTTGTTTGATTTTAAATTTTCTTTTTTGATATTGATCGTACAGAGTACAATCTTCTTTTATTATTCTCAAAGATTGCGTAGTCTTGCCATTTCTAGGGTAGGCATTGTCTGTTGGCCTTTAGTTCCCTATTGAAGAAAAGTGAAGCTAATTTTGTTTTATAAGAATGTTAAATCATAATGTTGAGTTGAAAATCCGAGAGTTATAGCCCTTCTGTCCAGAAATGTTGTCAAAATACTCAGCCCTGGGAGTCAGGTGTTTTGTTCCAGGATTGGTCTAATCTGCCTCATTTCATAATAATCTACCTCAGTTTGTAGTAATCTACCTCATGTAATAATTATCTATCACAGGTTGTAATCATTTAAGAAAGCTTCCTCAGGCAAGCCATGTGGGGTTCTAGCAAGGTGACTTTGTGGTTTTGTTGAAATAATGAACATCAGAATTGTTACAGTGCCTGATTTTATATTTTAGTGATGGAATAATTTATTTCTTCAATTATTTGTAAGTCGTTTCATTTTTAACAATATATGTTTTAGTATTTTCATTTGCATCATTTTGTTGCACATTTTGGCTCTTCTGTTATGCCTTTTCTTTTTTAGTTGAAGGGACACAGTTAATGGAATAGTATATTTTTCATTACTTAATTGCAATTAGAAATAGTGGCCATGACTATTGATTACTCTGTTCAGAAGAATTGTAGTTGATTTTTTACATATTAATGTTTCATTTTTTCAACTATAGCAAACCCCATTTTTGTGTGTGTTTTTTTTTTTTTTTTTTTTTTTTTTTTTTTTTTACATAATTTCATACCGTACATTTTGAGATTTGAGTGGTCAAGAGTGGTAATGCATCAATGATCATTTTTTTTTAAGACTGTTATTAACTCTCAAGAATAGGTCAAGGTATGTACAAGTATTTGTACTTTGGTTTTAAGATTATTTCTTTGAGAAGCAGCAGCAAATGTTATCAACTTCTCTCTAAAATGTTTCTTTGTTTAGTATTCGCTGTTGCCTGTTACAAGCCCATTACATTACCGTGGCCTTCTTCGTGTGACTTTTTAGACACTATATTCCACTAGAAGCAAAAAGGAGAACAGCAGTAGGTGTCCTGTGTGCAGTTTCCTCTGAGGTTATAGATGGTCATCACAATAACCATTTTTACGTCAGTGTTTGCTTTGTCATATAAGGTTAGCAGCGGCTTCGCAGATTTTCAGCTGGAACTCTTTCCATAGGTGGCTAGTAGGAGGCTTTATGACCCCAGACTTCACAGATACCAGGTTACCTCATGGTTAGCTTCTGATTTTGTCTTCTCAGACACTTTTCAAGTTCCTGCCTCCCTTCAACCATTTTAATAGACTGGTATGTTTATACATTTTTTTTAGCAAGATTCACTTTTGGGTAGGTCTCTTTTCTGAAATTTGGTTAAAAATCCTGCATTTCAGTGAGTTATAGCTGTTATTTATGCTCAGTTCCGATTAGATAAGTAAAAAAAGTCTTGTTCAGTTTCAACTTGTGCATTTTTGCATTTCTCAGGCTATTCTCTGAGTTGCATTATCTATCGGTAGAGATGCTTCAGTTACTTGAGGCCAGCAGCTTCAACAGGGCAAGTTTCTATGTCGGCAATCTGCTGAGGTTTCCATCTATCACACTTTCAGAAGTTATCCGTTTGTTTTGGAAGAATGGCAGTCCAGCTCCTGACTCCTTTGCCCTTGGAATGGAATTTTGAGTTTCTCTATTCCTGACTATCCTCTAGAGAGCTCCCTTAGTTTTCGCAGGATCCGTTCACCTTTTTGGCAGTGCAGCAGCTCAGCATCCTCCTGTTTAATTAAGATAAAGTAACAGGTTTGTGAATAACAGTTGACATTGTTTTTTTAATCACAGATCAGTTAATTGTAATTAAATTGTCCTTCTCCTGATTCCTTGGCTCTTTTGCAGGTCTGTCTGCAAGGAAGAATGTGTTAACCATCAGTGGCATCAGAGCAGACTGAAGAAATTGTTGTATTTGGTGTTCTGTATCGCGAAAGGAATGCCACACTGGAGTAATATCATCCCATCATCAAATTGTTCACACACACGTCACTCCTGGCTTTTTGATGAATACCCCACTTGACCTGATCCCGGAAGCAGAGAATGCAGGTCGACACAAAATCAAATCTGCATTAGATATTAAACAAGATGTAATATTCATCAAGAACAAATCCATCAGTAACCCTAAAGTCCCTAGCTTGAATGCCCCACAGGAGGTGTCAGGACCTTCTCTAAGGGCTATCGCACATATACCAGACTATGCAGAAAAACCATTAACGTTAAAGTCATGATAGGCGAGATAACAGTCTGTGTGCAAATATTAACAGAGAGTGATACAAATACCAAAAGTCAAAATATTATAATATATTTACAAACACAATAAAGATAGAAATGACTGCAGAACCACTACAGATACATCAGTATATGAATAACATTCAGACAATTACTATGAATACAATAATAATTTTAGCAAAACACCCACACTATTAATTAGAGAAACCAAAAACATACATTCTTAAAAATAGGAGGGTCCCAAAAGAAAGGAGAAAATAACAGCCAGAATGAAGCCTAACAGTTAACAACACTAAGATGCCCTAACAAAAACAAAGTGGCCACTAAGAGTTTTAAGCTCCACAAAAGTCCTTATATGAGGAACTACTTGTTGATCCAGTGGGACGTAATGAGAAAGGCAAGGCGGGAAGGGCTCCCCCACTATACTTTAAAGTCTGCAGACCAAAGGAACGACCTCCACACGAAAGGTCCACGTCTCTCTTACATCACCAGAATCAAGTAATAGGCTTATACCTGCTCACAGCGAGGTCCCCCTGGCAGATACTGGCCCAAGGCTACAGCAAGATGAGGCAGCAGCATTGCAACAGTATATCACTGCGAAGGAAAAGCGAATATTTGCAGAATGTAGGTGCGAACTTGCCATAATCCAAATGTACCAACATGGTGGCTGGAACTAGACTGCTCTACTAGGGCACAGGGACTTCCGATTACACCTCGGAAGTACAAGAAACCAAAAACAGGACTCTGAGAAAAAACAGGCCAAGGATCCAAACAGGAATGGAAACTCAAAATAACGTGGAGGAAGAAAACTCAAAACCCTGATGGGATTACTTAAATGAATAACAAAATAAGGTAAACTAAAGATAACGAAAAAAAAAAAGAATAAAGTTCTAACATATGGAAGTGCTTTCCTCAGTATCAGCAACCTAGGAATCAATGAAGCTTTCTTGATTAAAAACTATTCTGTTTACGATGTCCTCTAGGTAGCTATAACGTGAGAGCAGGTGCATTCCCCTACTGGTAGCGTATAGTTCTTAGAAGAATTCAGAGTCGGCTGAATCATATATGGATGTATAACTTGGCCTAAATTTCCTCCCCCAATTAGTAAACAAAAATAATGAGCTTTTCTTCTGGCCGCACTTTGTTCTAAAGTAGTTCAGTTGCCTCAGATACTAAGTGCACAGTTTGCGTGTTCTCTGACCAGGTCAAAGGTGCCAGTTCCATTTGGAGTTTACTTAACATCTCTAAAACCCTTTATCTTTAATAAACTAAGGAATATTTGGAATAATGAACCTTGCAGCGAGTAAAAGCAGATGCAATCCACATTCTTCACACCAAAGAATGGATCTCTTTCAAATGTGCTGCACCAGGAGGCCTATGACCTGCTCATACTTGACCCAAAGCCTTTCTGTATGCAGACAGTGCAGGTCAAGACCAACAGTCACGCATCTCTCGTATAGATGCCGAAACTGAATCAACACATAGCCTAACTAATACAGTATATAACCATTATTTAATTTATTGACCGTCTCATGTTGCATTGTTCGCCTAAGTCAGCTCTTGACTTCAGTAAACAAGAGAAAGACTTACGAACCCAAGTGACAAACTATATCTGAGAGCGCTCACAACCTTCCGTCACCACCACAGTCACAAACTCCTGACCTCCTGCCGTCACCCTTTGTTTTTCCAACAGCCGTCTACCATTTGTCTCATGACGTCACAACAGCAACCATTGCCCCATTCCAAAGAGAATGAGAGGCCAGGCTTTACAAACACCCAACAGAAATACAGCACACTTCATCTATATTTCTTAAATGTATAACGCCTACCCCACCTTCTCTAACCCGTTTAATAAAAGTAGCAATTATGATTGAATTTATATCACTACATAATATATTGACCTGAATGACCTGTCCCGTATTCACATGAATAATGAGACTTAAAGACTGACAGATATTCAGAAGCCTCAGCCAACAACAGATGCTGTATCAAGTTCAGGAAGTAAATCCTTTGGGCCAACCCAATGAGAGTTGTGGTCCTGTCAAACTGCCAGACAATATGATGAATGCCCTAGTTTCGTTTTGGGTGTGTCTTGTCGCCAAAGTTGCTACTATGATTATCTCTCTTCCTGAAGTTTATGGTCAAGGCATTGCTACAGCAACACCATACCATACCTTTCTTTTTTCCAGCGGTGTATTACACTGTATGTATAAGGAAACTGTCAAAGCTACAGCTTTGGATTAACTTGCTATCCATTTTTATTTTTCTGTTTTTACATTAAATCAGGAAATATTAAGGTGACACATTCAAGTTCACTTTAATGTTGAGGAACCCAGAACATTAACAGGACTGAAAGCTAATCTGTACAAAACTTGTTCTTGCAGTAGAAATTGCAAAACGACATTTTGTTGTGTATGTTTAGCACTTGAGTTAGTCAAACATTAGCACTAAATCTGTAAGTTCCTTGTGCACAATAAAATCATTGGCACTGTATTGTATGTAGTGTATAAACCTTCTGATACTCATTTTGTCCACAGGTACCCTGTATTGTGGCTGACGAACTATCGAGTGAAAGGGTTCTTCAATGTGATGGTGGTTTTTTCTGTGGCATGCTGCAGGTAAGGCTTATACTAAAAGTGTAGTACTGTAGCTGCAGTAAGAGGAGAGTATGTCCCTAAATAATTGGGTAAATCAAGCATTTTGTAGTATTTAATGTAAGCTATGTTGAATCTGTGGATTACTGGATGACACACAAACACATTGTTCAAAAGCCAGTCTGTGAGTTATTCATGATGCACTGACTGACTGACACTTTTGGCAGTGTTCAGCTTGTTACCCTGACCCTTCGTTTTCAAAGTTAGCATACCACAAAGCACAAGTCATCTGCTTCATTATGACACCAGAATGAGCACCGTCATATTTTCATTAGTGATTTCACAGACAGTGTGAAGTAAAATATTGCCTGTCACAGAAGTAGCTCTTGGATAGATGGGACCTGCAAAGGCTTAGTAACTGATAGTGTTAAATGGGGTCAGGGTCTGCTAAAACCTTGTCTTCTACATCTGAATTCTTGCATTGCTTTATACCTCCAGAGATTCCTTAACCATTTGGGTCCCATTCTCTCTGCATCACCAAGTCTCTAGGTATTGGCTTAAGTGGTAGCAGCTGATCCCTGAGTTCTCTCTGAATTAAAATTTGGTGTAGGCCTTCATTTATGGCATTTCTCCAGGATTGCAGTGTGCCTTTTTGCTGGTTCCTGTTCTGCTTTGTCAGTATATGCGGTTTCTAGTCAACTGCTCCTCATCTCTTGTCCAGACCATCAAGATGTTTTAGATCACAGTCCATATTTCACCCATTGTGCAGCTGTCCATATCTCCTCCATCACTTCATCCTTGAATTGGTCCTCTCGTGCACCTGCCATGAATCTTGGGTTCTCCCACCTCTTCAAAATAGCTTCTGTTTTCTTCCTAAGTGCCCATGTCTCCACTGCAGAAAGCAGAAGTAGAGGCCTTGTGCAAGCATCCAGCAGTCTCTCTCTACTCAACTGTAGCTGCTCGTATTTCCATCTTCACAGTCAGCATTTCTTCAGGGCTGATTTGACATGGAGTTTGAGATTCAAAACTTGCATTTGGTGTTTGTTCGGAATCAGGCCAAAGGCTTGTGAGATCGCCTACTGAGCTTACACACTATTAAATTCCTGCAGGAAAAAGTGTTCAGTAGTTGTCACAAGAGTGAATATACAAGTCCTGATGTGTGGAATAAATGAAGATAAGCAAAAATTGTGATCCAGAGTTGAGCCTGTAATAAGAAAACTCCAAATGTCTGACTGTGAAAGACCACGGTCTCACATAGATTGACCCAGTCAATGTTTGAGATCTCCTGTGTGTGTGTGTGTGTGTGTGTGTGTGTTTTTTTTTATTATGAGGCAACAAATTAGAAATCAGGGCTGACCCAGCAGCTGTGAATGTAGCCACAGATTCTCTGTTCAAGAAGCAGAACACTGTTGAAAAGAACAGTGAATTGGATGGTGTGGCTGTGGGAATATCTGGTCCAGGGGCTGACATAAAGGTCTCCGAAGCTTTCAAATGTGGGTTTCGTGGTCACCAGGCAGCAGAAATATAACCCCCATGAGATAAGCCAGGGGATACAGTCAGTTGAGTGACACTTACAGGCACAAACATAGGGCTACAGCTTAAAGTGTCTTAGTACAGTTTTACCTGCATGGGGGTAGTGCCATCAGTGCACCACATGTGGTACACTGTAGGCATTACTTAAGGTTCGTCGCAGTGTCCCTTCAGCCCCCAGCTGTAACCCCTTTCATTCCTTTTACTGTACCTCCGTTCATATTCTCTTTCTTCCATCTTACTTTCCTTGACCCTCTCCTAACAATTGATTCATAGTGCAACCGCAAAAGTTTTCCTCCTGTTACACCTTTCAAACCTTTTACTCTCAATTTATCCTTTAGCACTGAATGACCTCATAGGTCCCAGTGCTTGGCTTAAATTTTGTACTTTTTTAGTTCTATTTCTTAGTAATTTTAAAATGAATTCTCTGTTAAAACAGCAGCCTCCACGAATGCACAGTTGAAACAATCCGGTCTTTGTATAATTATACATTTTCAGGACTTGCGTAACTAGACACTGGAGATAATTTGCAGAAAATACAAGGCTTTTGCAGTTCAGCCATTGTAATTGTGGCTACAATTCCACAGGCTCTGTATCTCTTGTCCTACAGTGTACTAAAGCAGATGATAATATTGGCAAGTTTTGTTTTGTGATTACTCATCTGAAATGGTATCAGAAGTAGTTTAAAGGTTAATAAGTTTGTTGCTCTGTGACACAAGTGTGGGCACTTTCCATGAACTCATGTTGGTGTTTTGTGGGGAACAACCTCAGTTCTTGAAAACTATTTGAGATTTCATGTATGTTTGCTTTTCTGAGCTTGTGAACCTCATAGACCCTGGAATGAGAGAATTGTTTGGGACTGTTCAGTAAGTGGATGTTGTTCAAGTAGAGCCTCAGAAGTTCAGCCAAGATGCAATGCACTGCTACCCTACAACAATTCACCTTCCTTGTATTTTGATTAAGCTTTTGTCTAGTTATTCATTAATTTGCTTAATTCTCTTTTTTATTTTCTAACTGATCTCTTCTTTCTGTATTTCTTATTTATTATCTTTTGTAACTTCTTTCAAATGAACAGTGGTATTCTTTGGAAGCTTCTTGAGTTTCATGTCAGTGGCCCTTGTATGCTTTTCCATATGAATAGGGGTTGATCTTCTGAATAATGATTATAATATGTAATAATAATGGTAATAATAGTAATAATGATAGTAATTCTGCTTCCTGTGTTCTTGTTTACATAGAAGAGCTGAAAGGTCTGGGTGCTGTTTACATTAAAAGTTATGGACATAATACCCGTCTTTTTTTATTAATGTATCATCATGCTGTTTGTATATACATTCATCTGTTAATTGATTTGGCTTCTGATTTTAATCTAAATTGTTCTTTTAATTTTTATCCAGAGATGGACAATTATTCTTTTCAAGTTTGATAAATTTCTTGGTCCTTTTATGTTGTTCCATGTGAATGAATGTGACCCAGTGTGAATCATAATGCTATTGAATAATAATAACAATAATATTGAATAATAACAATACTCTTTACTTGCAACTGGTATGTACTCTGAAACTGGAGAGTACAAATGTTGCGACTGTTTGTAGAGCCTTTTTTTTCATGATAGATTGATTGTGAGCAAGAAAGACAATGTGTTCACACAGGAAAAGTCACCTGGACGAAATTTTCACATTTTTGGGAGGTGAAGCATTTTCGGGTTTCTGAAGAGGTTCCAGTTTTTCTTCTGACTCACAATTGAGTGACTTCAGCGTTGTGACACAGCATTTTTATGTTATGCTCCGGAGTTAACTTAATAAATATGAAAGCTTTCTTTCAGAGTTATGCATTGACTTGAAATGACTTTTATGTTGCACAGAAATCAGGTTCCCAAAAGAGAACTCAATCAGTGGGTCCTCTCTCCTCTCATTGCTATAGGATTCAGCTGATGTGGTCCTCCTTGTGATAATCTTGGTTCTCTTGTGACACAGTCTGTCCAGTTTGATTCAGGACCCAAGTTTAAAACAAAAAACTTTTCCGTATTGCAAATGGCTTGCCCCAACTCAATTCTTTTTAGAGGTATCCTGTCAGATTGTCTAGGATATTTCATTGATTATTGCAGTCTTAAGAAGTGTCAGTTTCACAAGGAAGTTTTGTCATTCATCCCACACTCACAGTCAGACATATCTTGAGTGTCTGTCAAACTTTCAACCAACAGTGTCAATCAGATATCAGAAACAAACATTGTTAGGAAGTTTTGTCAGAATCTTCATGTTCAGTTAATCCTATTTAGATGATTTTAAGGATTTGCAATATATGAGATGAGATTAATATCATCTTGAAAACCAACCCATCTGCCAGGCGTATGGGAGCTAATGGTAAACCATTTACGTATTGTTAGTGATCAGCATTTGAAGTTGCTGGCATAGTTCTGTTGGTGTAGAATTGAAAGATGGCAGTCTTCAGTATTGTTTCTACAGTGATATAAACCAGGTAATGGTTCCTGGACTTTAGAATTTTGTTAGAAAGTAAGCATATGATTCTTCTATAAGCATTCAGTGGCCTCATTCAATTTGTTATTTGGGAGCAAAGTTGAACATAGGCTTGTCCTTACGCTGACTGAGATTATACAGTAATACTTTTCCTTCTGCTCAACGGGAGGTTTCTTTCAAAAGCAAAATGTTCTGCCTTTCAGGATGGCATTTTAAAATATTTGAGAATTAGTTGGTACTCTTCCCACTTCTTAGCGAAAGAATAAATTAAAATTCATAGGCTGATCATTTTAAATTAGAACTGAGTAGTATTGTAGTCAGGGTTTTATCTACTAAGTGACAGCTCCTTAAATTGGTTACTTATTGAAAATGATGGAGAATCTGATATAATTCTCTTATTATAAATTCATGTATTTTGTCAGTCTTATGAGTAAGATGATACTTCCTCTCACTTAATATTATCTGCATTTTGCTCTCGTGAACAAATCTTTGAGTAACCAAGGATGTCACCTCTGATTTTTGCAGACATGTCTGTTATACTTGACTTCAAACTGTTTGATGTCACCTGTCATCTTTATTTGTCAGTTTTCATAATCAGTCAATATCAGCAAATAAGTAATACAGGATTATTTGAAACATTCTAATTAGTCTTTCATTTCTGACACAGGACCAACAACAAAACCAGCTCTGGTGCAATAAATTCCTTGCTTCTGATCCAGAGGTTTATTTACTGCAGCTGTAACATCTGTGGACAGACACCTGCCACAAAGTCTCATTTCTTCCCACAGACAAGCCATTGGTAAATCTTTTCCATTTGGGAACTTGCAAGATGGTATTGCATGCATACATTTGAAGTACACTAAGTTACTATATGAATATTATCGTGATCACTTTAGGGGCTCTTTTGGTGTGAACTGAATATTCAGTCATTTTAAGCCTTCAATTGCTTCTATAATCTGTCATTTAAATTTGACTTTGGCTCGGCCCTTTGACAGTAAGCTTTTCTTTCCACTGAATATGTGAAACACAAACCTGTTTTGTCATTGATAAAATTCTCATTAATATTGTATTCAAGGTTATCAGTGATTTGTTAACTAATCAAATAATTTGTGAGTAGGCCTAACCTTCTCCTGAGTGGTGTCTTCCCACGGTGTAGAATGTGTTGAGCAACCAATGCAGAAGTAATGCAGTTGACAAGCGAACTTGATGTATACTTGGTGTCAATTCAACATTGTAGCCCTCCTTCCTCAAGGAGCATAAAGTGTCTCTCCTTCCTGAATGTAGGAACTTCAGGAGGAACCACAAGGTCTGTATTTTTGTGAAGGTAAAAACTGTTGTCAACACTTTTGTAGGAAGTCATTTTTCTTCCAAGGAAGTGTTGTAATTCGCTAAAATCTGAGACCATTTATCTTGTTGGGAAGGTTCTTTTTATTTCAGAACCATTTTGCTGTTGAATTCGAAAAAGTTTGATGAGTGACAGATGGATAAGTCTTTAATTAAACTGTGTGATTGTCTGTGAGTTAAATGCTTTTTTTTTTATTACAGGAATGTGGCTTAGCCAATGCTTTATTCTGGCGTGACTGTGATGCTGAGGATATGAAAGATGATTTTTCTTCATAGTGAATGCTCTGAGGCACAAACCACTTCAGTTCAAACAATCCACTTCTTGAGAGGTTTCTGTTACAGACAAGAGGAAATTTCCCTTGCAAAAGCAAAGGTAAGTCTTGTGTTTGTTTTGTATAAAGTAACTGATGTATGTAATGAGTACAGTGGAAAACTTTCAAAATGGTGTAACGGAATCATGTATATATATAATGGATTTCAATAAAAAATGTGCAACTTTAGGATCAGTTTTTTACCCCTGTTCGTAGAGTAAAAACTTCCAATGCAGCAGGATTATTTGAAACCTTGTCAAAAGCTTGGTTCATTTCTTTGCCACAGGAAGCGGAAAGCATCCGTGGATTAAGTGGGTTCTAACAATCAACCAGTTCTAGAGACAGAACCACCTAGCTGCTGATACTGAGATTATTTCACATGGAGCAGCCTCAACATCTGTGATCACCTGCTGCTACGGACCTTAATATCTCCCCGGTTAAGCCACTGATAAATCTTTTCTATTTGGGAAAAGGTAAGACGGTATTATGTCAGTTAAAAATACACAACTGAAGTATTATGTAAATATTCCCTTAAGGAGTGTGTTGACTGCCAGATTTTGAGGAATTGTTGAATTTAGGGTACTAACAGTTTTCAGGTGTTTTGCCTAAGTAAAAATATCCTAAAAAATATGTTTAGATGGGTTCATGGACAATTTTGTTCATCGCTTGTATGGCACTGGGAACAACAAATTGTAAAAGCATGTGTAAAGAAAAAAGTGTCAAAACAACTTGTACAAAAATACTTGCCCCCCAACAAAATATCCCATTGTCTGTAGTGGCAGCTTCATGGAGAAAACTGGTGATAATGATATAGGGGTATATAACTGGCTCAAGACATCCAGATTGTCTCGGGGTTCTCTTGCAAGTCCCAAAATTTTTTAGTTTTGCTGTTTTCTCAAAACTTAAGTTGTTTCAAAATGAAATGATTATTTCTCCAAGAAGACCAAACCCGATTCATTAAAACTTGTACAGAGTGTAGCATAACTATATATCTTTATTTTGTCACAAGGAAATTCACTTTTGAGTGAAACTTCTTTTTTTGCATTTTTTGAAGTGTCATGATTTTTTCAACTGCAAAAAAAAAAATAAATAAATGAACAACTTGAGGTCGAACTTCTAAATTTCCCCACAAGAGAATTTTCATTATTAGTTGTAGAATAAGGGTAAAAATTTGAAGCAAACCCCTTCAGTCATAGGGCAGAAACAGTCATTACTTTAAAATGGGACCTTAGGGCATAGGTGCGCCCCATAAATCACTACAATGGCTCTTTTGATGTCAACTGAATACCATAAGTTGTTTGAACCCTTCAGGACTGCGTCTAGTAAGTTGATTCTGGTGTCTGTTGTTTAAAAATTTTTGTAGTAGCAATTTGGCAGCAAAACTTTATAGTTCCAACGAATATATGAAAGATAGACCTGTATAATTGTTGATCCAAATTCTCATTTTATTAGTTTTATTCAAGGTTATCAGGAATCTGATAACTAATATTATTTTTGTCGTTAGGACTGACTTTCCCAAGATTTTATATCATCACCTGGTTCAGAATCTGTTGAGGAGGAGACAGCACTCTGAAGTAATGGAGGAATTCCAAGGTACCTTAGGCAACTTGGGTGATAGTTCAGTGTGATGGTCCTCCTTTCAAATATCAAGATGTGGACAGCAGCCTCCCTCCCTCCCTCTCTCTCTCTCTCTCTCCACAGGAATTCCAGATGGAACCAAGGTTTACACATTAAAGAGGAAGGTAAATATATTATTGGAAATTTTGACAGGTAGTATTTATATTTTGGTCTGTGTCTGAAGCTTCATTTTGTTTAACTAAAATCTGGGACCTTAACCATTGCTAGAAAAGTTTATTTCAGAACTGTTGAAAGGAACTTAATCCTTAATGACTGGTCCATTTTTGTCTTCTGGGATTTGCTCTTGTAATCTTGCAGTCTACTGAAACAGTTGGTGTGCTGGTACAGTCAGTGGTATTTGAAACTTTCTGTGAATGACTTTGTATGTATAAAGATACTAAAACAGTTTGAATATCAGTAAAGTTAATTATATTTTTGAACTTGAAAAATATTGAAATTACTGTAGTTTCCATACCAGCACAGTCAGTGATATTAAGTACTTATAAAATTGTTGTAAAAGTTTGCAGCTGCATCTAGGAGAGTGGGTTATACCTCCTTCAGGAAACTGGCTGTGAATGTTGGAGGAGACTCATGTCAATATTGAAGAGTTTGTGGAATAAACAAATTGTTGAAGGTATGGAATAATCCACCAGGCCTTACAACTGATGTGATGAGTGAGGCACTTGGAAGGAGTCCTGTAGAGATGACACTGAACAGGTGACTGAAACAGAAATATGAAGAACATTATAACTGATTTTTTGTTCTTTAGATTTCATCATCCATTAATAGACATTTGGTAGTTACCGTTCTTCTTTCATAAGATTTTATGGTTAATTAATATACCTTCAAAAGAGTTAACTTTGAGAGTTCTCAGTGTCACTTCAAACTTAGTCCTCAGTATTATTTGAATGTTGTCAGTGTCAGTCACTTCAAACTTAGTCCTCAGTATTATTTGAATGTTGTCAGTGTCAGTCACTTCAAACTTAGTCCTCAGTATTATTTGAATGTTGTCAGTGTCAGTCACTTCAAACTTAGTCATCAGTATGATTCCAAATGGATGTTAACTTTCATTGGGAAAGTTTTTAAACTAAGAGGAGTAGAAGAATTATTCAGCGTTTGCACATATTCACCATTTTCACAAGTCTTATTTAGCACAGGGTCATTTCACACTGAATATTTCAGTCCTAACTTACGACATATTCAGCTTAATTATAAAAATGAATTGAAGTGTAGAGTTCATTTACTCATTCAGAAAAGTCTTCCTTCCCTCAATACTAGTGCAATATTGATCTTTCTTTTCTTGTACACTTTCAATATACTGAAACAATTTCTATAATAGTAGTCAGCAGTGACAGTCATTAGCGATAAATGAAATGTCTGTTGTATAAATAGTTTGAAAATATAGTCAGTAATAATTTCAGCTGTCAAAAATATTGATATAAATTCAGTGCCCGTACAATCGATGATAAAGACTTCTGAATATTTTTTTTTCATGTCTTCTTATAGCCTGCATATAGTGAGTTCCTTTGACCTCTTTCAGGAAAATGGCTGTGAATGAATGTTTTTTTAGGCAGACAGTGGAATGGAGACAGGCAAATGAAACTAAAATAGCACATTAACAAATGTTTAAAAATCAGGAAACAATCATTATCTTAATTGCAGACATTTAATTTCAATTATTTCTTCATGAATTTTGTTTTGGATCATTTTTTCTAACCTCAAACCAATGACCTTTTTTTGTTCCAGTAAAATTAAAAAGCCAAAATTTAGCAAGTTTCTATGTAGAAAATACTTCAGTCCTAATTTATTATTTCAGAAAATAATAATTACAATTTACTGTAAAAATTTTTCTGTAACATGGAATACATACTCAACTGATACCACTTGGTAATATTTCAACTAATAAGTGAAATAAACAAGATCTATACAAAATTTCACCTGCAAAAACTATCATAAATACCAAAGTGGATTATAAATCAGAAAGAATAACAACTCAAGTTTCCATCTACAGCTTGCCTGATGCCTCTTCATGGGTACCGACCACCTCAAACTTCGAGATGTGTTGCTGTGAGGGAGTGAGCCAGCTACAACACCTGGTTAGATTTCAACCTATAGCCATTACCTAGAACAAGGAAACAATCATCAGAGACAATAAATGGCTGCAAACAACAGGCAACTAACCACAATCTATTATTTTCCTTCTAAAGCAGCTCAAAGAACATTAGTATGTTACAATCATCATCCTTCAACAGTGACTAGTTCAAGTTGTTATCAAGTCAAATACTCAAATACTCGTCGTCCTTCAGCAGAGGCTGGAAGAACACTCGTGTCAGGATAAATCTAGTCCTTGTTGTCCTTCAGCAGAAGTTTTAAGTTATGCAATATAATTAAACAATCACTCAATCTTGTTCATTCTGTATTCCTTTTAAATTACTTAAAAGGGATTCCAGTGTTACAGAAATTACCATAATAAAATTTACTATGTCAACTATTTTTCTTTATCAAATTCTCTCAAATTTCTTTGTATCAAATACTCTCAAATATTTTTCAGTTACTCTACATCAGTTAAAAGACACATGGATAACAATGAATATGGAAATAAAAACACAAATTGAGATAAAGCAAAACAAATATGGTAATCAATTAATAAACAAAATAGCAAATAAAAATATATGTTAATCAATTAATAAAGAAAACAGGTAGATGATCTACAGATACAAATCAATTTCATTTATATGCCTAACACATCAGAAATACTTGGGCAGTCATGCATGACAGTTTGAAAAGTAGCAATGTATATTACACTGAGAGGCAGTGGCATCAACCACTTTGTTAATGAAAGTTTGTCAAAAGTTAAAAGGTTAAGAAAAGAGGGAAAGAGCACAGACACACCTTGTAGCAACCATTCTCAGAAACAAAGGAAACCATCAGTGTCTTTCTTCAGCAGATAACCACCAGGGAAGACTGCGGGATATTCAAGACATGAAATTGATGATCCAACAATGGCAGAAATCTACAAAAGACTGTAGCAACGTGACTGACTCTTGAAAACTACTGAAGACTGCAGTAGCATGTGGCTGGCACTAGTGCCACCACCTCTAAGACATCCTATGACCAACAGACGCCAGGGGAACAATACAAAGGTTTCTGTTAACATGAATATGAATTTTTGTTTGTAAAAGACACACGAGATTCTGATGAAAGCAAATCATTTCTCCCATGGGAAAGCTTTGACAGGAATACAATGCTAAAAAATAAGTCAAAGGTACAACAATAAGTAGAGAGAGAGAGAGAGAGAGAGCGCCTTTGGTATCAGTTCTTGTAAAGTGCAAGTCAAGCTTTGTCCCATACTAACATCAGTTGCTTTCCCTTTCTACATCTCCATTAGACTAGCAACAACTCCCTTTTTGTACTGAGAGGGACGTGAACTCCAACAAGAGTGGAATTCGAATTGCCTGCATACATACACTTCAATTCTTATTCTAGACCAACAATTATATCAAGGAAACTTCCTCTGCAATACAGGTGCCTGAGCCGATGAGGTCTGAGAACTGGAATTGATAAAAAAAAATATGGTAGTGATAAAGGACAGACTAAGAACAAAGTAGTTAATTTCATGGTAATCAACTAATCAATTCTGTGTAAGTGCAGCCATTAAGTATGGAAAAGAGCATCACAGACTGGAGAAGGCCATGGCATAAAGGCTAAAGCCCCGTACACACTATGCATCATGTATCAGCCACGTGATGCAGTAGTGGTGTTGAATTAAAATGACTAGCGGCCAAACTGTACTGCAACACTGCTCACTTGTTCTCGCGCGCGAGCTGTTCAGTTGCAGTTCAGCTTTCATACCGCCAGGATGTCTGCAGATAATGTACTTTGCCAGGAGACTCTACTGTGGGGTGTAGTTGCTCTGTGCGCTGCAAAAAAGGAACAGACTTTGAAAATTACACGAATGCCAATCCCTGCATTCTATAAATTTCTCTTGTACTGCTTGCACTTGATGTTCCAGACAGATGGATGCTCCTTCAGCAATTCAATAAAATGTAGTGTTCCTCCTTGTCCATTCAAGAGGTTTGGCGGGTAGTGGTGAGTGGGCCATCGGCACTGGAGCTGAGTGGACGTCCTCCCACTCTCCCTGTCGGTGCAACACTGCGCAGCTACGTGAAATCGGTCTGGCTTATCAACTCGTTCGTGTTGCAACATCATGTTGAAAAAGTCATTTTTCAACACATCCATTCAACACTGCGCGCATCATGATGCATAGTGTGTACGGGGCTTAAGATACAGCCCAAGATTTGGCAGACAACATGGTTATATAGTCACTACCTGGCACAGCGCAACTTAAAATGGCATCTACAAAGTCTTGGCTGCTGCAAATACCAGCATGTACGCTCCATTCACTCACGCATTGCAAAACTGAAGGGATTTAGGAAGACGCTTGTGTTTGAGACCCCAACTACCCTTCCATAATTCCCACTACCAGAAAGATGAAAAAGTAACAAGTGCCTTTCATTCATTCTTTTTCCAAGAAAGTGAACTTCACAGACTATAAAAAGCCAAGGTAAGAACAACTTTCAAAGAGGAAAGAGATGTATTCCAGCAATTCAGGAAGAGCTGTCCAGAGTGTGTTTCTGCTCTCTCAAACAGCAGCACTGAACATGTGGTCTACCTCTCAAGAACAACTAAACTTACAAACAAAATTCCTCTGAACTGCCAATGAAACTCTCAACCAGTTTTAGATTGTTATCAAAGAATGGAATAGCTCAGATTTTAAACACTTTCAAGTTATAAAAAAGCAAAGCTGAACCTTGAAATTTAACAATGACACATGGAGTACTAGCAACAAGGAGTGTCATGTGTAAAGGCTCCCAGCTGTTTAAATGATAGAAATGAACCTTGAAACTCGTCAATGACACACACAGTACAAGTAAAACTCCTCAGAATGGAAGCACAGGCCTTTATGATCAATTTTCAGCAACAAGAGAACCTTGATTTTTAGCAACAAGAGTACCTTACATGAAGATCCCTAGCTATATAGATGATAGAGATGAACCTTGAAATTAGAAAAAAAGACACAAGGAACACTAGTAAAACTGTCCTCAGAATGAAGGAACAGGGCTAAATGAACTCACATTTCTTAGGAACAAAGTAACTTTCACAGAGCAAGACTGAACACAGCCGAAAGAAAAGTTCTCTTGAGAGGAGTAAAAATAGAGGTGTCAATTTAACTCCTCTCTGAAAACTCCTCCTCATATCTTCAGGTCTGGAATTTGTATTTGGTAAAGCAGATGGTTGGATTTGCAGTAACAATGGGTCAGCCAGGGAGAAGCTACTTGGCTGAGACCATTGAAGACAAAAACTAATGCTATGCAGACAGCCAAAGTATTTGCTTCATTGCTAACACTGTTCCAATTACCTTTGACAAGTGAAAACCAAAAACATCAGCTGCAAATGTCGAGTTCGACAGTCAGGACATGAGGCATTTTCTTGGCAAAGTGACAGCTTTCTTATACTCTGCTAAATGCATCTTCGAGTGGAGGTGTGGTCTACAGGTAGTCCTTTTAAAATCTTCTGTGCATCTATTTGATGATATCCTGGAAAGAGAAGAGACATTTCAGCACAGCAGAAAAGGAACTTTCACATACACTGGACTAAATACCATCAACTTGCAAAATAAGTAAACAAAAATGTCTGACATTCAAAATACATATAATCTTGGCCTAAGCACAATACTGCAGTCAATTTACTCCAGTAGATATAAACTCCTCATATGAAGACTTCCCTTCTGCATAAAATCACCTTAAGAAAACAATGGCATATACAAAACCATACAAACATTTCAACATTAACACACTTCAAAAAAAATTCTTAAATGTTGCAAGATGAAACACAGGGGAAATGCCTCAAAATGAAACCACTGCCACCATCAGTCATCTTGATGCGTAGCTCTTCAATATATATCTTATGTATTGACCTACAAATACCCTCACTCACTCACATGCAAGACATTCAATAAAATGTGAATATATGATAGATGAACTGTGTGATACACACTGGATTATTAAAATGATAGTCTTCACAACCTTGTACTGCATATCAGTCACTCCCAGGACAGTTCCCACATCAATATTCTCTCAAAGACAAAGTTGGGAATCACAGGCAATGACAACTTGCTATCACAGTCAAATGCCACCCTGATACAGGAGGGCAAACTTCAGGTAACCATAAAACACCTTCTGTAATGAGGTAGTGTTTAGTGTTGTCTTGACTGGGGCAGATAGACAGACTTTGGCAATCTCAGTACACTAATGGATTTTAGGATGAGGAACATCCAAAGCTTATCTTCAACTCTTTTATTTTAACCTTTTGGTACTAATCTGGTACCATCTTCAAAAAATCAGCTGAAATGAGTAAAGACATGGATATTGTAAAAGTATATACAATGTCTATCAAAATTACAAAATACAATAAGGGTCTAAAATCAAAAGAAAAATCTGAAATTTAAAAAAATTTTAAATTTAAGACATGATGTCGTAACTTTTAAAATTTTAAGTTTTTCTTTTAATTTTAAACCCTTATTGTATCTTGTAATGTTGATATTATATATACTTTTACCATACCCATGTCTTTTACTCATTTCAGTTGATTTTTTGAAGATGGTCCCAGATTAGTACCAAAAGGTTAAATAAGAGTTGAAAATGTGCTTTGGATGTTCCTCGTCCTTTATGAAATCCATCAGTCTACTGACATTTAGTGTCATCCTCTGATACAATAAGCATTTCTTTTGAATGCTTATTATTATTCCTTTCAGTTTATCTAAATAGTGACAACACAAACATAACACCAACAGAGATGAGACCTTGTTGCTAAGGAGCACGACACTGCAATGAAACGATTCCCTAAACAGAGTCAGGGGTTCCTGTTGAGGGACTGACTGAGAGGGACTTCTCCAAATGGCCACCATTAAATGGGAAGGATTTCTAAAACCTGCTCATGCCTGAACCAGAAGTCAGTCTCTGTTCATCAGCAAAGTGCAATTTACCAAAGATCTACTCCCTAAGGGAAGGCCGTTATGGAGAATATAGAAATGGGGCCAAAGGCCCAGTGCTGGGACCTATGAGGTCACTCAGCGCTGAAATGGAAATTGACAGCAAAAAGGTTTGAAAGGTTGAGTAGTAGGAGGAAAGCCTCAAAGCAGCTGCACTGTGAATAAATTGTTAGTTGAGAGCTGAGGAAAACAAGACGGAAGAATGAGAATGTGAATGGAGGTACAGTAAAAGGAATGAAAGGAGTCGCAGCCAGGGGCCATAGAAGGGAGGCTGCAAGAACCTTAAAGTAATGCCCACAGGTGCACTGAAGGTACTACCCCCCTACAGGATAGCCGTCACATGCTAATTGGTTCTCTTACCTTAAATAAAGCAGTTTTTTAATTCTGCAAAATAAACAAGGCACAAATGCTTCAGGAAACTGTACACAAATCAGCTTTTTTGTTGCCACAATATCACTGTCAGTCACTGGAGCAGAGCTGCAAATGTTTCATCAAAGCCTCAAACACTTCAACACAAGAAAAGCTCAGCCTAAGGAATAAACTATCAGGAGAGAGTGTGTGTGGGGGCTTGAGCTTTACCATGGGATGAAAATGAAATGATGCATGTTATCAAACCCAAGGATAGAATATAGAATTTAGGGCAAAGGCCAAGCACTGGGACCTATGAGGTCATTCAGGAAGAAAACCTCGCAGTTGGAGCACTGTGAATCAATTGTTAGAAGAGGGTTGAGAAAAGTACGGTGGAAGAAATAGAATATGAACAGAGGTACAGTAAAAGGAATAAGAGGAGTTGCAGCTGGGGGCTGAAGGATATTGCAAAAAAACTTAATGCCTGCAGTGCACCACATGAGACGCACTGGTGGCACTAACCCCCATATGGGGTGGGTACATAGGCTCATGAATTGGTGACCTGTTCAAGAACACAGCACATCCATTCATATGAGGAATGAAAAACATACATCCAATTGTCATTTACACATCAACCAATTTACTCAGTATTTTTACGGTCACCTGACACTGTCAGTGATTCAAATTCAGCTATTCAGCACTACACCTACAGTACATAAAACTCAAATCATTCTACCCAGAATGAAGCATCAGGTGAAGCTACTATGTAGATATTCAGAAATTACGGCCACACCCTCCATCCACTGTGCAACAACTAGCCTGCCCAAACTGGGTCATCCCAGATGCCTAATCTGTTGCCTTATTACGACCACCAAACAAGAAAGCGCAGACGTCAGCTGTGTCAGTCTCTGTGCCAGGATCAAGGTCTTCCAAAGCACACACTTCCTCTTTTCTTAATAGGGGCTTGCTAATGCATAACTTTTGCTTATCTTCATTGACTGAACTCTTGATTTCATTGTATTTTCACTCTTTTGACAAAAGAGATTTGGTTACTCTACTGTACACACATTTGACTTTCCAATTTCTCATGCTGGTATTCAATGGTGTGCAAGCTCACTTTTCAATTCCAAGGACTGTTGCTTCATCCCATACAAACACCTTATGCAGGTTTTGAATTTGAAACTGCATGTCAAATCAGCCTTGAGGAAAATGCTGCCTGTGGAGCTGGTATGAAGAGGGCAACACCAGCAGCTGCAACGAAGTCAAAAGACTGCTGGATGCATGTATATGGCCCATACTACTAAAGATCCCAAAAATTAATATACCCTACACTCAATATACAATGATGATCTACATAATGATTTATGGAGGCTCTCTCCTTCTTACATTGAAAACACTTTCATTTCACTCACCTCACTACTGCATGATATTCAAGCAAATGTCTGTGAGAAAAATGTCATTTTCCCCCAAAAGTTCCATTTCTGCTTCCCTGCACAGAACCTGTGAAATGTTTCAATTTGTTAATTTTATGAAGAACAGAAAAAACTATAAACAGACAGTGAAGCTACATAGTCTTAAGCTTTTGTTACATTTAAAATGTACAATATTACTATAATGTCTTGAACATACAGTATTATTATTATTATTATTATTATTATTATTATTATTATTATTATTATTATTCAGAATATGAACCCCATTCATATAGAACAAGCCCACCAAAGGAGCCACTGACTTGAAGTTCAAGCTTCAAAAAGCTATGGTGTTCATTAGAAAGAAGTCACAGAAGGTAATGGGAAATACAGAAAGAAAAAGTCAGTTATCAGAAAAGAAGAAATAAATTGAATTAATAAATACAGATAAAAATATAAATGATTATTATCATTAATGCTATGGAAGAGATATAAGGTAGCATTCCTTGTTTAGTGACACATGACTGATCCCAAAACCAGAACTTGTTGTGCACTCATTACTATCATTAGCAGATGAAGTAGTTCAATCGAACTCTCAGAGGGCTGGCACAAAGGGTTCGTTCATTTCCAAAACTGGACCTTTGTTGCTCGTTGAACTTTTGACATTCTCATAAGAGATGTGTCATTGTCAGTGCTGACCTTCTTTCTCTGCATACAGGGTCATTAAGTAGACACAGGTCATATAATTATTATTATTATCATTATCCAATAGGTGAAACCTATTCATATGGAACATGCCCCCCACAGGGGCCACTGACCTCAAATTCAAGCTTCCAAACAATACAGTATTAAGGTGTTCATTAAGAAGGAGCAAGAGGCGGTCAAGGGAAATACAGAAAGTGACCCCACTTATTAAAAAAGAAATTTAAATAAATTCACAGATAAAAATGTATTAAAATGCAAGAAGGATAGTATTAGGGTAGTAACGCATTGCACCTTTGCTTGAACTTCTGAAGAAGAAGTTCCAACAGCACGACATCCTCAGCAGGGCGGCTGTTCCACAGTCCTCCAGAGGTGTGAGGAATCAAGGACCTCTGGAACTGAGAAGTTCGCCAACGAGGCACAAGTGCAGCCAATTGCAAAATGTACTGACTTCAGAGGGCATTGTTTTCTGGTCTGAAGAATATCAGAATTCAAACCCCAAGAGTTAGATCTGCTTTTCGTTATGATGTTCATTACCCCATTATTTTCAGAGATGTTCCGTATTCACTGGAATGGGTTAGGTTAGGTTAATCTGGGCATATTAACTGCAAGTTGCGCAATCAAGATTTGAGGAAGGAATAAATTACAGTGTTATAACAAGTTAATTATTTCTGTTTGCCTAACTGAGGGTGGACATTTTGGCCAAATAATTCAGCCAAGTAACCCACAATATACAGTAACTATGTACGCTTAAATTCACTGCCCTACAGTTACAAATATATCACCAGCCACTTGTTATTTCTGTGTGATTCGGTTTACTTTCAACTTTTCTAGAAATTAGACAATATTAGTAAGGGAAGCCAACAGCTGTTACATTATGACTATCTGGAGAACATCAAAAGTACACACATGGTGGTGTTTCACAGAAAAACTGACTTCAATCATACATTATTGATAGTAGCACCTCAATCTAACGGACAGCAGAATGGCCGGTGTCACTCCTAAGGCTAATTACTACTTTAAAAAGTGAGTCTAGCTTGGCTTTCTGCTGGCAACAGTTCCTAAATACGACACAAGCAATGGCAGAGGGATTGATTCTAACAAATGACAGAAGGGCCTACAATCAGACACAAATACCCTCTTTTAGACCTCAACGAAACAATTTTGGGAATGAAGCTGTGAAATACAGAGGCATTCCTTATCAACAAACTTCACTAAAGAATGACAGAAGCTGTGTTACAAAATAAAGACTGAATTCATTAGGATGAGACAGTCAGAAGGGGATCTCATTGAGTTCTGTATGACTGAAGAATGTGAGGAAGGGAGGGAGGCCATTACTGTAATCTTTATGCAGCTGTGTCGGAAAAATTATGGCATATGATATTACATATCAGCTACATGATAGATGGTTTTAGCTAGGCTAGCTTTTTCAACGCAATGCATTTTGCTGATAAACCTCTCCAAGTGAGTAGGTATAAGAGGACAGTTTCCCTTGGGCTAGAAATTACATGGCATCATTGTTGGCTGTAGGTCTCTCTATTCCATATAAGAGGGACAGGCATCAGAAGCATCTGGTAAGCAGAGGGGACTGACTACTACACTATAAAATTCTTCAACAGGAAACTACATCATGCTTCTAGACTATCAGAGGGTTTGCCGTGATAATTCACTGGTTGTACTGTCAGCCTCTTTACAGTACAGTGCTTTTATTGAGAATACAGAATTTAGGCCAAAGGCCAAGCACTGGGACCTATGAGGTCATTCAGTGCTGAAACTGAAACTGACACTAAAAAGGTCTGAAAGGTGTAACAGGAGGAAAACCTCAAAGCAGTTGAAGCACTAAGAAACAATATTGTTAGGAGAGGCTTCAGGAAAGTAAGATGGAAGAGAAGAGATTATGAAAGGAGGAGGCACAGTAACAGGAATGAAAGGGGTTATAGCTATAGATGGGAAGCTACAAAGAATCTTGAGAAATGTTTACAGTGCACCTCGCACCACCCCTGTAAGGGGAGTACTTTTATCATTGACAGCCTTTGTTACACCAGCCCTATGGGAGCTTAATCAGCTCAGTAGTCTGGTTAAACTATTTTAACAACACCCTATGTGATTACAGTGCACACTAGCATTTTACATGAAGTTTGTTAACTATCATTAATACACTACAGTATACCTACTAAGACTTTTCCTGTCAAAAGCAACTCTTGTAATTAAAAAAATATTGACCATTTTCCCTTTCTAAACTACTGTATTTACCTTGTGGTTTTAGTTTATTGGTGGAGTCTAATGTCAGCAGCAAGGCTCCTTAACACCTGCTGTTGCATGACATCTGCTGCTGAAGAAGGTGTGTTTCCCAAGCTCTCTCAGGAAGTCCTTACAATTTCAGATACTGACACAGTACTGTAGTACATCAATGAAGCCATCTGCAAATAGTATAACAAATTACTATAAACTCTACTGTTCAAGTTATTGCAAAGTTCAAGTACTGTAAGGTATTGATGTCAAATATTCAAGCATTACTCAGGAGCCTCTCAATAGAAATATTTTGATTTGCCAAGTGTCACTCAACATGACTCAAAAAGACATGCTTGCAAACCGGTCTTCTACGGTGGCAATTTTACAACAGGGAGAACAGACAACACTCACCTCACCATCAACTTACACAACTCAATCAGAGCAAGACCTAATACAAATGACATACTTTATATAGATACATTCTGTCAACCCAAACTCATACAACTGCTGATCAGTGTTAAGGTGATTTCATACTTTTTCCTAGCACAAATGGAACAAGCCCACAAAAGGGGCCACTGACTTGAAATTCAAGCTTCCCAAGATGACAGTGTTCATTCAAAAGAAGTAAGAGAAGGTAAGGGGAAAAAGAAGGGAGAGAGAGAGAGTATGATTCAATAATAGCAGAGGCACTAAGAGAATTCCAAACCTCTACAACTGAAGGAAGGAAACAGACAGTTGCCAAGCCAAGAAATCCAAGGCTATAGAGAGCACACCCTTTTCTCACTTCAAAATCATTCTTTCAATACTCTAAACCTTTAACAGAGCTTTATCCATTGTTATTTCCAGTAGGTTAGGGATCTCTGAACCCTTTTGAGAAAACTGGGGAGTTCAAAAACGCCTCTATGGCTATGTTGTTATTTTTCTATTCTGAATCGCCAATTTATTTTTCATGATGCAATCAACCAACTTGCAGCACAAGTCTGTTCACTGTGCCAATTACATATACTGGCTAGTTACTACACCTAGATAGATAGACAGGCAGAAAGAATACAGAATTTAGGCCACAGGCCAAGTGCTGGAGCCTGTGAGTTTATTCAGCGCTGAAAGGGAAGTTGACAATAGAAAGGTTTGAAGGTTTAACAGGAGGAAGACCTCACAGATACACTATGAATCAAATGTTAGGAGAAGGTCGAAAGTAAGAGGGAAGAAAGAGAATATGAAAGGAGGTACAGTAAGAGGAATGAAAGACATTGCAGCAAGGGCTGAAGGGATGCTGCAAAGAACCTTAAATAATGCCACCAGCACACTGCATGAGGAGCACTGACAGCACTACCCCCCAACAGGGGCTATACCTAGAGACTTCATGACTGGACAGAATTGGACTCAATGATAAAGGGACCTCTGGAGGTAGAAAATGATGACTGAGAGAAATCTGTTTATGCAAGATTTCAGGTCTGCCACCTCAGTGTATCATGAATGACTTTCAGGTTGGTTTGGACTGACATCTTGTGTGTGTCACTTAATGATGCGAAGACTGAGTACAGCAACACCTCCAATTCTGTAACTTATCAGCACTGTCGCTATTTTTTGCTAGGCTACCTTTTCAGGTGCTGGACATTTCTAAGCCAATCTTTTAAAGTGAATGTTGATGTTCAGTTCAAGTTGGTTTAGGTTAGGAACCACAAGGAACTGCTGTTAGCCTTACGTTACCTAGAATACAACATTCCACTGCAGGATGTGATATAGGGTCTTCGCTACTTTCAGAAATGGAATGGTGTTAGGAACAATCGTTTGTTGATTGTTCCCTTAGTGGGTTGTTGCCTCCTTTTGTTTTTTTTTTTGTGTTTTTCTTGCTGGCGAGCTGTCGTCTGGTGAATGGCGTCAGACTTCGTTAGTCAGGTTCTGGAGGGCGAAACGACTGGTGGTCCAGGGCAGCAGCGAGTCTAGTTGGGGTAGCAGCATCAGGTATTTGTACCCGAGGATCAGTCATGGCAGCAGAGCAGCAGTGGAGAGTGTTTGAGGACGAGATGGTTGCCGTGTCGGCTCTGTCATGGTCGTCGTTATCGAAGGAGGACGTCAGTACTGCCATAGGGACGAGGCGGTTGTCGTATCGGCTCTGTCTTGATCGTCCGGCATTGGACTGTGGTCCTCATTGTTTGAGGAAGTGTTCCTGTTTGCTTTGTGCATCAGTGTTATGCTGTTCTGCTGTTAATTTAATTGTTATTATGCTCCCCACTGTCATTTATTATACTTTTCATGTATTGCTGTTACTACTGTATGCTGCTTTAGTGCTATTTTGAGCCGTCTGTTTTTGCTCTTAAATTGTTGATTTGTCTATTGACTTAGACGTTTTGATTAATTTGCCTGTTTTAAGTGTACTTCTTTTTGTTAATAATTATTTCGTGTGTTTTCGCCACCCAGAACCTTGACTCACTGTAAATATGTAAATAACTAATTTGTAATAAACTAATATTAAGGTAACTTTTTTTTGTATTTGTTCTGCTCCTTTGTTTGTCACCTCTCGTCCTCAGTCATTACAGCCCAATTGCTTGTTTATTTTAAAGAACCTGTCGATCTCGAAAAGCGAGATCGTAATAAATGGAATATAATATTAAGCCAAAGACCAAGTGCTGTGACATATGAGGTCATTCAGCACTGAAAGGGAAAGTTAAAGTGAGAGGCTTTCAAGGTGTAACACCCGGGAAGCCTTGCATTCACACTATGAAACAGTCGAAGAAAATGAAAGGGGTTGCAGCAGCTAGGAGCCATGGAAGGGATGCTGCAAGAACCTAAGTAGTGCCTACAGTGCACCTCAAGCACTAACCCCCTACAGGGTTCCTTATCAGAAAGCCAGACCCCCAGAAGCATCTGTTTAGCTCTCGAACCTGTAGTTATCAACCACTTCAAAATGCTTGATTTACATGATAGTTTGTGGACTCACCTCTAACTGCGGTTGCTACACTTTTCTTTCACTTACTTGAAGCATATGACACTGAAAAAGCCAGCATGATATACAAAAAACCAACTCCTGTGGCTTGTCAGCGACCCTCAAAGAGAAGGAACTTCATCCATACGAATACTGGGTATGTGCCTGTGGCAAAAAAAGTCACCTCAATTAGCACAAGAAAGATTTCTAGATAAAATACAGAGCCAATAAGATGACTGCGCACTGGGCACTTGCATATTCCATGCAAGTGTTACACTAATGCAGTGCTGAAATTATGCTAAAAAGGTCAATTTTCCACTTCTCTGTCCCTGTGTATAAACTGTAAATACAAGTTTTGCACCAGATAAGTTTCAGTCCTGTTTATGTTCTGGGTACTGCAACAAAAATACCTATATACAAAATGTGTACTTCCAATATTTGCTGGCTCACTACAGAAACAGAAAAATCAAAGTGGATAACAAAGTTAGTCTAAAGCTTTAATTTTGACGGTTTACTTATACATCACTTAGAACAGAAAGGTATGGTGTTACTGTAAGTAATGTCTTGACCATAAACCTATGGTGCAGAACTATGGTAGCATTCTAGGCTTAGTTACAAGATACTGACACCAAAACAAAACTACGGTAGTGCAATTGTTACTAAAGGGACTGTACTATCATTCAGCAGTTTAACCAGACTACTGAGTCTATATATTCTCACTCTCATCGGGCTGGCACAAAGGACTTGTTCATTTCCAAAACTTGACATTTGCCGTTGAAATTCTGACATTCACAATCAGACGTATAACCGTTACTGTTGACCTGTGTTCTCTGCTTCTAGGGACTGGGTCATGCAGGCCATTCATCCTTAAGTATATATGGGTCATATGAACGTGACACATTCGAGAAAGACTGACTGATTTAGTGACTTCAGCAAATCATTTTTTAAATCAAAGAGCATCGGAATTCAACAAAGGGTTGGATCTACTTTTTGTTAGCAGGTTCAATACTACATAAACCCTGAAATTCAAGATCATGGGTTTATGGGATGTTAAATGATCATTAAATGAAATGGTTTTGTCTGATTTGGTTATGAAAATTGCATGCTGCACAGTCCATTCTGGAGGTAGCTGCAACTGATTCACAGCAAACTGCAGCATTATGAAAGGATATTTATTTCTGCCCACTGTTTAACTGAGGATGGACATTTAGGCCGAATTACAGACCTTTGTAACACACTGCAAAAATATTTTGCTTGAATTGACTGCCCTACACTTACAAAGATATCATCATCTCCACCCACAGAAGTTATACAATACACTAGGGGATGACAACTGCTGTTACGTTTATAACTACCTAGAGAACATTGAAAACCCAAGAGTACTGTTTATCCAACAAAGCTTACTTCAGTCATCAACTGCTCATACAGAGAACATACACTTCCACACAGTTGTACCTCACTCTTCAAGGACACAAGAGTCACTGGAAAATATCATTCCAGGTCTTTGAGGACAATGGTCTCTCTCTATACATGATAAGTGCAAATACAAGAAGGAATGATTCTAACAAATGGCAGAAGGACCTACAAATCAAACTCAACTACTCCCTCTTCAACACCTGACTTCCCAACCTCAACAATGAAACTGGGAAATACAAAGTGGCATTACACATTAGCACACTTCTCTACAGAATAAACAGAAGCTGTATTAAGGTAAGACAGAACTGGTCTGGCTGAGACACTCACAACAGGACATTTCTTGCTACAAATTAATGTCAGGATGGAGTGTCACCAATCAGTGACCCTTATCTGATGCAGGCATTGCAGCTGTGCTGGAAAAGTCATTGCCAACATTATTTATCAGCCACATCATTATGACAAGCTGCTTTTCCAGTGCGGTGCGTATTGCCAATGAATCATTCCAACTGAGTGAGTGTCACTGTCAAGTAGTTTACCTTAAACTAGAAATGATACGGCATTACTGCTGCCTTCGGGTCTTCTGTCACTTGCAAAAGGGGCAGGCCTCAGACACATCTGATAAGCTGGGGAATTACGACTACAAATTACTTTTACAGGACACTACGACATGCTTCTAGACTACCACAGGGATTTCTGTGACAATTGCATCTTTGCTTGACCTTCTGAAGAAGTTCTGATTGCACGACATCCTCTGGGAGGCTGTTCCACAGTCCAATGGTGTGAGGGATAAAGGTGGTGTGGTGATTTAATATCAATTATGGTGGTGATGAGGACGAATGGTCCATGCTAAGAGGGTGTTAAGATGATTTACAGATGCAACAGTTCTTCAAGACATGCTAACCTAATTCAAGATGCTTCAGGTTGACTAACCAGTGCACGGCAGAGGTAAAAGACTGCTGGGGGCAATGCACCCTAACCTAACCTAGTTATCAGAAGTCTTCTATGCTCCAAGTCCTGTCTGAAATGCACCTGTTCAGAAAATGGCCACCAACAGTTTTCAATTGCATTTTGCCCTAGGCTAAGGGAAGCAGCATGAACAAGAAAAGAAAGGCACTTTATCATAAAGAAAGATAGCCTTTAATAGTTAGAATATAGAAATTAGGCCAAAGGCCAAACACTGGGACCTATGAGACCATTCAGCACTGAAAGGGAAACTGACAGTAAGGAGGTGTCAAAGTTGTAACAGGAGGAAAACCTCACAGTTGCACTAGCAAACAATATGAATGGTGGTACAACGTAAGAAATGAGAGTGGTTGAAGCTAGGGGCCTCAGGAAGGCACGCTGCAAAGAACCTAAGTAATGCCTACAGTGCACCACATGAGGCACTGATGGCACTACCCTCCTACAGGGTCCAAAATTCATGGAACACAAGTTGCCAACCTATGTAACTATTAGATTAAAGTAATTTTATAATTTGTCAAAATTAATTTATTAAGTTTTGTCCAACCTTTTGATCTTGCTTTAGTTTAAGTTTATTAATAAGCTATTATCGTATATCGTACATTTAAGTTCTTTCTTAGTTTGCTGAACTCTGTATGAGTCGTATGATTTTGCAGTTTTGCTTTTGTCTTTCTTAAGTGTCTTGTTTTGTTTACCACCTTCTCCTCCGGTACTAGTGAACTGCTGAAGTGTCTTATTAACGATCGTTGTTTTTCTCTCCTATGAGCTGTGTTGACTCGAGTGGAAGGCTTGTTCGTAAGGGTGGTGATACGAGACAAAGTTAGTTCGAGTTCCACCTCACTGATTGACGCTTTGCCTCTGCATTTATGGACACTTCTGCAGCTAATATACAGAGATTTGGATCACGGCTTCCTTATTCCTTCGCTGCCTTGTGTGTGGTCGCTGGTGTTTGTCACCTGCGGCATTCATCAGCCACGCCCCTTCCCTCGTTCGTCGGGAGGATCCCGAACGAGTCGGCCTGCGTTTACTGAGAACGGTGCAGTTTGTGGCGTGCGAGATCCGTCGACGTCCCGGATTCTCGGAGGCTACCACCCTTGGTGTGCCCGTGGTATTTTGAGTTGCCTGCAGGCATTGCAGCCTGATTCAGTTGTCCTGCTCATCAGCGTCAGTGAGTTCTCGGAACTCGTGGAGACACGTAGGGAGGCTTTCTACAGGTATGAGATATTTTTAAAGCTATTTAAGACGATCGTGGATCGCCAGGTACCTGTAGATTTGCACTCCCCTGTTTGCAGTACGGTCTTCTGGACCTTGTATGGCCTGATGAGCTGATCCACTAAGCCTCTGGTGGTTATTTCTATTTTGAATTCGTAAGGTTATTTACATTTTTTTTTTATTATTAACTGAACATTTTCAATATAATTAGTAGTATACATACTGGTTATTTATTGATATTTGTGTAATTTAGTTTGTATGTGTTAGGTAGGAGTAATATTAAGTTTCCCCTCTTATTTTCTCCTACTTCCTTCTACCTAACTTAGTTTCTTAGGATATATTTATCTGGCCAGTAATTTATAAGGTACCTACTTGAAGTCATCTTTAAGAATATCCTATTTCTTGGTTTAGGGTTTAGTTTAGTTTTAGGTGATCTTAAGGTTGGTTCATTTTCCTCTTGATATATATATATATATTCATTTTGATTTATTTTTACCAACCATTATTCTTTCTTTTGTATAAATAAATATTGTAACTTTTGTTGAGGTGTTTGTTCTTTTGTTCCTAGCTTTCTGTGTTGCATTTTTACTGCCCGCAAATTCTGAGTAGAGACAAGAACCCTTGAAATTACGGCCGTAAATAAGGTCGTAACAGTAACCCTACGCTATAAACCGTACAATCTTGTTTGATTTCAGACTTACCCTTTCAGTACTGCACTCTAAATCATCTACAGAGCTTTGTTTACAGATTTTCCCAGTGTTTAAAGAATCTTTTATCCCTTGGAAGCATCGGGGAATTACAAAACTCCTCTGTAGCAAATAAAACACTGACCACTTACTACATAATAAATATTAATATTTTTCTTTACGACATGTGGTCAATTGATTTTTCATGATCCAGTGCTGTTGATGGTATCACTCTGAAGCTGAAAACTTGAAAAAAAGAAGGGAAAATAACCAAACCAAACTAAACTAAAAACTGAAAACAATGAGTTCTGATCTGAACCTCAGGGGGTTGCGATCAAAGACTACAGCACTGCAGCACTTCTTTCACTGAACATTATGCTGCTGCTGCTGCTGCTGCATATTTCTTCACATTCAATACTCACTGGAAATTTCCAGGCTGGATTATTTCCAGTCTCCCTAAATTTCATAACTCTGTAAGACTGACCTTGGAAACTGGAAAACTGACACTATATTGTTCTAACAAGTGATGAGAAAGGCTGTGCATCAGTTAGACTTTTCTATGTAAAAAACAGTGGTAAAAGGTTTAAAATATCATGAAAAGGGGCTTGGATAAAGATCTTGTCTAGCTAGTCATTCAAGCTTGAACTTCTGAAGGCACAAACAAGGAAGTTACTTCAAGTTTAACCCCATGCAAAAATGGCAGAAAAAACATTAATGATGAGGACTGCTCAAAGCTATGACAATTTCTGACATACATTTCTAGATGGCAATAGGTCTTCATAACTACTGCAGTAAATTTTACTCATAAACAGACCCAAAAACCTTCCTAACCTAACCTAATTCAGGAAGCTTAAAGTCGACTGCAGTGCTGGAACGGATTCTAAAATTGAGGCCACAAGCCAAGTGCCAGGACCTGAGGTCATTCAGCACTGAAAGGTAAATTGAGCATAAAAAGTTCTGACGTGTGTAACTGGAGAAAAACCTCACAGTTGCACGATGAAACAATTGTTAGATGGCGAAAAGTAAGACAGAAGAGAGAACATGAACAGACGTACATAATAAAAGGAATGAAAGGGGTTCCAGCTAGGGGTTGAAGGGACACTGCACAGAAACTTAAGTAATGCCTACATTGAACCGTGCGAGGTGCACTGACAGCAGTACCACCCTACATGGGCTGACTACAGTGCAAATAAGCACATCCAAATGACACCCTCGATTGTTAAGGTAAGAAATTGTATTAAGATTAAGGAGGATTTGAAAGCCACCAATCAAAATCTAAATAACAGGAAAAAGATAGATTATCTTGCATGTACATGTATGCTTAGACTCAAGTTAGCTGACTGGTTAGGCAGGGTTGTGGTGTCACATGGAATTGGGCTGTACAATGTGGATAGTTTTCAAATGATTAGTATATATAAGGCTTTAGGTGATTGCTGTAGCATTCTAGTTACTTACTATATCCTCGTTGGCAGTAAAGCGCTCCTTTGAAAGGCTCCACAGGTCCCACAAATCCACAACATGGAGTTATTGGTGAGAAATATTGCACCAATTCTGGAACGCAACTGCGGCACCCTTTTTTATTTCTGAAAGCAAAAATAGTACAGTATTAAAATGAAGTTCACCACAGATATTTCACCAAACCAGAAAAAATAATGACACCTAATTCATATACAGGCCCATAAAACTACAAGTACAACCTCTCTCTCTCTCTCTCTCTGTCTGAATGTCAGTATAAACAAAGACAAACTGAGATTTCAGCAAAAACCTTCCCAGCAAAGAGAGACTATGTTGGATTTGTAGGGGTCTACTGATATACCAAAAAGGGTTGGGGGTGGGCTCAGGGTGTCTCTTTCACAACGTTTCAACCTAATTCACAAGCATACTTACAGTAGGGGAGCCTATTTCACATTTCACTTAATTAATTCATAAACGTACTTACTAAATTCACAAATGTAATCACAAATAAATAATGACGTTTACACTTGAATGCTACAAGAGATTCAACCCTTACCAGCAAAATTCAAATCATTTGTAAATTGTTTTTTGCACACAGAAACATAGCAAAGACCAAACTTTGTTAAAACTAGGTAAAAACATTATATATATATATATATATTTTTTTTTTTTAACTTGGAAACTTTCATTTAATGAACAATTTTTGAACTAGAGAGAAAATAACAGACCTATTCAACATCCCCACTTGCTATGTTAAACAAAGGGAGATGGAGTGAGAAATGTGTCTAGACAGGCCTATACACTACACTATATGGCAACATAAAGATTCAAGTACAGAACATATGACAAACATTGCTGAATAAGCATAATCAACGTTAAATTACATAAACTTTAGAAAAGGGTGTTTGAATGTACCTCCAAACAGCAGCAGCAGCTGCATGAGAGACTATGAACATGGTATGAAGGCTATGTGGCATAAAAAATCCAGGACTGTTGTGGACAACACAGTACAGAGGGGCTATATGGCATCAAGAACCCATGACTGTTGTGGACAACATGGTACAGAGGTTATGTGGCATCAAGGGACCTGACGTCCCAAATCTTATGATACACCTACAGTTTCTCAAGGGCAAGAATGATCTGCACTATTGCTGGGACGCTACAGAATCCTTGAGGCTTGGATGCTGGCCAGTTGTCAGAAGGGAGTTCAAGTCAATATGATGACACGAGTAAATTATTTAGATATTCAGAAATTATGGCCACACCCTCCATCCACTGTGCAATAACTAGCCTGCCCAAACTGGGTCATCCCAGACGCCTAATCTGTTGCCTTATTACGACCACCAAACAAGAAAGCGCAGACGTCAGCTGTGTCAGTCTCTGTACCAGCATCAAGGTCTTCCAAAGCACACACTTGCTCTTTTCTTAATAGGGGCTTGCTAATGCACAACTTCTGCCTATCTTCATTGACTGAACTCTTGATTTCATTGTATTTGGCTGTCCAATTTCTCATGCTGGTATTCAATGGTGTGTAAGCTCACTATTCAATTCGAGGGACTTTTGCTTCATTCCATACAGACACCAAATGCTGCATGTTTTGAATTTGAAACTGCATGTCAAATCAGCCTTGAAAAAAATGCTGCCTGTGGAGCTGGTATGAACAGGGCAATACCAGCAGCTGCAATGAAGTCAAAAGACTGCCGGCTGCATTGGCATGGCCCACACTACACTCGGCAATGAAAACGTGGCACTTACAAAGAAGAGGGAGACTACTTTGAAAGCATGTGACAACAGATGAGTTGGTTTGATGAAATTTAGGCTGCCAAGCCAAGCACTGGGACACTCTTGGCCATTCAGCACTCAAGAGAAAAGAGGGAGATAGTCAGCTGGACAACAAGACGAAGCAACCTAGAAAATCAAGGAAATGAACTACAACGATCTAAAGGTGGAACTGGGAGAGACTCCAATTGCTAAGAAGTGACAGTTAAGAAAGGCTGAAGAGCAGAATTGGTGCAAGGAAGCTGCAATAGAGGTCATGCCAAAAGCTAAAATGTGGGTGCAGCTGGAGGCTGAGATGAAGCTGAATACACCCTTGAATAACGCCTACAGGGCACCACATGAGGTGCACTGAAGGCACTATCCTCCAGCAAGGGTGACTACTAATAGGATTCAGGGGGAGTGCGTGAGAGAATCGTGTCAAGAATGAAGAGGGGCAGCTCCTCCTCAGCTGGTGGAAAACAGACTCTGATCGCAAAGCCCTCTATGGTTTGGATGAGAGATGACACACACTCAACAAGAATGATCAAATGATACCAAAGAAATAACTGACTTGTGCCTCAAGTCTGTTCACTGCACTGACTGACTGCATACACTGACTAGTTACTATACCTAGATAGATAGATAGAAAGAATCTGGAATTTAGGCCAAGGCCAAGTGCTGGGACCTATTAGGTCTTTCAGTGCTGAAAGGGAAACCGACTGCAAAAAAGATTCAAAGGGGTAACAAGAGGAAAATGTTTTGCAGTTGAAGAAGCACTATGAATCAATTGTTGGGAGAGGGTGGGAAATAAGTTGGAAGAAAGAGAATATGAACAGAGGTACAGTAAGAGGAATGGAAGATGTTGCAGCTAGGGGCTGCAAACAACCTTAAGGAATGACTACAGTGTACCACGCGAGGTGTACTGATGGCACTGCCCCCAGAACTCACTTGACACTGTCAGTCACCAAGTCTGAGCAAGTCCTGTCTGTCCCAGAGCCACAGAAGTGATGGGCAACTGAAACACTATGTGAAGTCACTCTTCATGACTGGCACTCATTCCAGTGTCATTTGAAAGCAGATCACTTGTACTTGGACAAACATCAAGGCAGCAAGTTGAAAATAGACAGAAATGCTGCGTCAGTGCATCAAGAATGACTTTCAGCTTTGGATTTGGAGTGATGCATTCAATGGCACTCAATAATCCAGAGGATGAATATATCCCCTATATACACTCAACACAAAATGATTGACATTGTGATTTATGGACCTAATGCACTCTCTCCTCATTACATTGACCACATTTTTATTTCACTGACCTACTGCACAATATTAATGCGTGCGTCGAACAGTCAGAGACAGGGAAAAATGTAATCTTCTCCCCCTGCCATTCCTGCTTTCCTGTACAGAACCTGTAAGACATTTCCATTTGTTCATTTGATGAAGAACAGAGAAATGGAAAATAGTGAAGCTTTAGTTAAATTCAAATGTCCAGTTTCACAGCAATGTCTTGAATATAATTATCAATAGCATTATTATTATTGTTATCCAGAAGGCGAAGAACCTATTCATTTGGAACGAGAAGCCTGGAAAGTCCCTGCTAAGCAGGTCTTCTATGATGGTGACCCGTTTTCTGTGCCACTCCTGTGATAGCGGGTCACACAGGATCAGCCATACCCAATCATTTAAACTAATCTATGTAAATGTATACCTGTTACTACCTTATATTGCATATGTTTCTTTTGCTCATGTGTCAGAATGTCGTCAACTTCATTATCGTCCATTTTTGCAACTCAGAGTGTATTTATTCATTGTGTTTATTGTCAACTGTCAATGGAAATACAGAGAGAAGAGATCAATGGAAAAAGAAAAATCATTGAATAAATTAATCAATACAGAAAAATGTCAGATTATTATTGTTATTGAACCTACGGAAGAGATAAAAGGCAGCACTCCTGGTTTAGTAAGAAATGGCTGATCCCAAACTAGAACTTGATGTGCATTCATTGCTCTTATTATTCATGTATCAAGTACACAGCTTAACCTGACCAATAAATCCATGTTAGTATCCTAGGCTGTGGCATATGGCGTCACCCCCTCCCTTAATGAAAATTTTAGCTGCAGCTGCTGAATCATTACTTTCTAAATTTGGATAAGTGGCAAAGTCATATTCCCTCTGGAATGGCCCAGAACAGATCAGACCAGCTCAGCTACTTGGTGCATTGACACTGCCACTTCCAGTCAGCAGCTCTTGGGGTTACGGTACATTGCTTCTGCAACTCACATTAGGATTTTTCATTGGACTGCTTTCAAGCGCTCATATTTGCTGAAAACTTTCTAAAATTCCTTAGAGTCACTTTTGTTTTTTTTTTGTTTCAGTGTCCCAGTAAGAAAGTCTATAAACAAGACCTTTGTGTTTTCAAGAGTCCTTTGCTTTTAGAGGTGAGGTCTTCCTCCTTAACACTAGATTCTTGACACCAGGGTAGGCATTGAGTTAATCTTCAAGGTTCTAGGGGAATATGGTAACAGATTTGATCCTGTAGGGGGTTAGTGCTGTCAGTGCACCTCACACTGTGCACTGTGAACATTGCTTAAGGTTCTAAACTATAAGCAAAAAGCCTGTGGTTCACAATTAATTTGATGGTGTCAGCTGAAACATAACACTGTAAGCCTACAGGAACTCAACTAGCCTAAGGACAATCCTTTAAAAGGCACCAGATTGGAAAAGGCCAACCCTACATATGGTTCCCTACACAAGAAACTATGTACCTTACACAGATGGTTCACCTCAAAAGGGAATGATAAGAACAGTTCTCAATCCCATATCTACACAAGTCACTCATACAAAAAGTACCATAATTGGGCATTTCATGCAAAAACCTTAACCATTATATCAGGCATCATTCTGAAGAGACAATCCAAGATACTTCAAGAAAATCATTCCAAACCTTCAGAGTCCTGTCTGTGATGTACCTCCCTTCTGATCAAGTCAAGCCTCAGATAGTTTCAATACTTAACTGTGTCTCAGCTGACTCGATAATGACATACAAAACTACCTTTTGAAAATGTTGAGACTTGCAATAACAACTCTATGCAAATTTCAATGTCATTTTTATTCAGGTTCACCTTGAGACATACAAGCAATTCCTCCTGGACTCCCTGTTCATAGCTGGTCAGGGTGAGTGAGGCCCTTCCAGAATGACAAAGAACGACATTCACTTCTTAAATGTGGCAACCCTTATGAAAACACTTCAGAGTTGATGAGACACTCTGTCAAACATTTCAGCTCCAATACAAAAGCTAAAATGGACTGTTAGGCTTCCTCCTAGGAAATTTTGGATGGCAACAAACTGCCATCTATGTAAATAGCGGGTTCATGAATCTTTCACTCCACGAAATTTTGGCTGTCAAGCCAAGCACTGAAGGGGCACTTTTGTCCATACAGCAATCACATGCAAGCAGGGAGCTGCAGAAGCTGGACCGCAGTATGGAGAGATCCAGAAGAAAAAAGATGAAATAAAGGATCTAGAGGCAGAATAGGGAGAAAAGCCCACAGCCGCACTATGAAGTCAGTCTGAGGGACTGGACAGCAACACTGAAGAAAGGAAGCAGGACTGGAGGTAAGGTCAGAAGGTCAAAGGTTAAACAGTGGATAAGGCTAGAGGCCTCAGGGACACTGCAAACACCCTTCAGTAAAGCCTGGTGTGCACTAGCACCCTCAGGGGTCAATCAAATACTGCACAGGGTTCAACATATCCTTTACCCTTGGCTCATCACAGCTCAATAAAACTTGTGGGACCATTTCTTTTTTCCCAAACTAACTGTTGCATAATCAATACATGAAAACCTTCATCACCTTCAGGTGTCCCACAGGAGAACCACAAAAGGAAGAGAGCAAACACCATATTCTGGAAGGTGGTCCAGCAGTCAACGTGTGTCGTATGCTGCATCTCTCACTGTCCATTGGTTTGACACCACCTGGTTTCGGAGTTTCTCGGTACTACTCTGGAAAAGACACTTAGGTTACTAAAGGAAATTTCAAAACAATTTCAGCATTCTAAAGGTAACATCTACTTTTATCATAAGTGTATTGAATCTTTACCAGATTGAACTGCAAACCCAATCAAGTATTTCACACAATTGATGTATATTTAGACAATTATGCATTGGCTTCTTCACACTCTTGCATAAACTTCCTACAGTGTGGCTTTTCCTGAGTCCTGTCAACAGTGCCCAAGATATGTCTGACAGCACCTGTGGACTGGATCTGGTCAGTCGGTCAAATACTTGTTGGGGAACATGAGGTCAGGTGGGCCGTAGTGCCCTACATCAGGTTGCTTTAGATCTGGATATGTTCTGTTGGCTATGAAAAGTGACTAAGAACAGAGGTCAACCAATGGCGCACAACATAATCTTACAAGTCCCTTCGCCAATGGGTGCAGCTCTTCCCCATCATAAACTTTACAAGTTAACTGCAGACCAGAAGGTATAACTCTCTCAGAAGCAGCTCAAACAAAATCTTCCTATGACCAGGTGTGTGAAACCCACCCCTAACCAGGTCAGGGCACAATGCCCTAGGCAAGGTTAGGTTAGGATGCATTTGCTTTACTGACAATTTTCAAAAAAAAAAAAAAAAAAAAAAAAAAAAAACTGCTTAACCTATGAGCCGTGGGTCTGCTGTTGCTCCAACTTAACCTTGTTACAATTTTTCTCTGTCATGAAAATACAAATCCTTTGGGCCAGTCCTCTGTTCAACAAATAACAGGCCTGTCAGTCACAGTATTTTAGCCCCCTCAAACAAATTACTTTAGCCCTGTCCAACAAAACATTTTAGCCCTATCAGACACAAAATTAAACCCCTGTTGAATGCAACATTTTAGCCACTGTCAAACAATACATACTTAGCCCAGTTGAACACAATAGTTTAGCCAATCTAATACAATATTTTAGCCGTTGGATAATAGGGTATTCAAGTCCTCTCTAATGTAGTCTCTCACCGCTGTCAGACAATACATTTTGAGACCCCATGAACACACAGGTTTCACCTCAGTCAATCAAAAGGGCCGACTGGGAACCTTGGGGTGGAAACTGTCTTAGGAGTGGAAAAAAATATGTCAAACCTCCACAGCATGAAGGGGCTAGGACTACTAGCCCCCCCGAGAGCCAGGTTAGGGCACAGTGCCTCAGGTCAGGCTAAGGGTAGAACTATACAGTAGTTCTGCGGCTGTGACTGCCTTCCAACTTAACTTTTTCTCCAGTTTTTTGGTTGACAATTATGAATTTACCTTTAATTTTTGGTGCTCGAGTGTAATTAACCTGTAATTAGCCCCTGTAGTCCATCCAACAAGGGGTTTCCATACGCGATCTTCACAAGACAGAGCACGGCTACATACGTCTGTTTCGAACGGTTCATATCCCGTCCGGCAAGTGCAGTACCTTGGACACTGGTTTTTTCTACACTTTTAGGGCTTCTGACACTGGCCCTAAGCATTTGTTGATTGTCGGCCAAATGGAATGTCCCTTCGCTGTGTTTAGTACTGGTCCGGGGTGGAGGGGGGGAGTGGGGGCAGTACCCATACCTTAACAAGTTATTGCGCTTGCCGGATGGGATATGAACCGTTCGAAACAGACGTAGCCGTGCTCTGTCTTGCGAAGACCGTGTATGGAAACCCCTTGTTGGATGGACTTCAGGGGCTAATTACAGGTTAATTACAGCCGACCCCCCAAAAATAACGTTAAATTGTATATAATCAACCAAAATACTATAAGAAACTGCCATTTCTCGCTAAATACCCGCCGTGTATCTATTACTTAGATCTACCTTATATTCAGAAGATGAAACCTGACCTTCTCACAAGAAGAAGAAGAAGAAGAAGAAGAAGAAGAAGCCCCCAAAGGGGCCACTGACTTGGAATTCCTCTGGAAGCTTCCACAGAATCTGATGAAGTGTTGATGAAGAGGAAGGGCTTATAAGTGGAGGTCAAGGGAAATACTCTACACAAGGATATATCCTACAATTTGGGGACCCGCAGTGGGAAAGATGGGGGGGGGGGGGGGGCAGAAAAGAGTAAAATGAAGACCTTCAATCCCAATGACAGTTCTCATTCAGGTGAAGGCCAGTTCGAGGAATGTCTTCAGACTCACACCTGGCAGAATAATAATAATAATAATAATAATAATAATAATAATAATAATAAGAAGAAGAAGAAGAAGAAGAAGAAGAAGAAGAAGAAGAAGAAGAAGAAGAAGAAGAAGAAGAAGAAGAAGAAGAAGAAGAAGAAGAAGAAGAAGAAGAAGAAGAAGAAGAAGAGACCTGTGGCCGATTTTCAGGAACCCTGAACGCAGTGATTGACTACAACACAGTGCTTGGAGCCCCGACGTACATATGGTTTGGAGATGCGTATAAATGTTTTGACAAACTAGACCTGAAGGACTGCATTAAAGAGATTGGGAAAATGATAGGATGGAAAGATGCACTGTTGATAAGAAAGATGAATGAGAACGGCAAAGCAGTCATAAGATGCCCTGCGGGAGAAACAGGCGCTATCGAAATAACAGAAAATGTAAGGCAGGGTACAATTTACGGCCCAAAACTATGCAGCATAGCAACAGACAAAGTGAATGAAATAAGCAGGAAGAACATAACAATCATAAGGAATATAGAAATAGAGTCCCTAATATTTGTTGATGATATAATGTTCCCCACCAGCAGGAAAGAAGGTATAGAAATGGCAATTGGCAACTGCCGCAGCCTGGAGCAACTGAAAAAGTTCAAATTTAACACTAAGCCAAGCAAGTCAGCAGTGCTGATAATAGATAGAAGAACAAAGGGCCAGACAGTCCACATAAGAACAGAATTAAAAAACGGCCCAATTAGTAGTGTAAGCGAATATAAATACCTAGGAGAGTGGTACACCCAAAATGGTTCACAAGAAACAAGTATTAAATCGAGAAAACAAAAAGTAGAGTACCTACTAAGAGAAATAAGAAAATATGGAGACGTAAAGAAAGTTGGAAATATGGCATTAGAAGTGAGGAAAAAGATCTATGAAACAGTGGTGGTCCCAACATTATTTGCCAACATAGAGACCTGGAGCAACTTAACAGAAAACGAGTCAAACGCTCTAGAGCAAATGCAATACAGGATCCTCCGAGGAATGTATGAACAGCCAAAGGGCACGCCCTACTGGGGAATTTTAGCGGAGTCCGGCATATGGCCAGTTGCCTATAGAATTGAATACAAGAAAATAATGCTATTCCACAATATTATAAATTCAGACAAGAAAAGGCTAATCAAAGAAATAGTAGAAGACCAGTTAAGAGCCCCCTACGGGCTGTGCTGGACAAAAGGCATAGAAAAGATAGGTAAAAAGTACAATATAGATATAAATGGAATGGGAAAATATGCAAAAAAAGAACTGAAAAAGGAAATTAAGAGAAGAATAACGCAAGATATCGAAAAGACATTGGAAAAAAAGAAGAAAGAAATGAAGAAGCTGAGATTCATAGATAACTTTGAAGAAAATAAGTATCTAAGGGAACTAGAGACAAAGGATGCATGCTTAATAATGAAAACCAGGCTGAATATGTTGGACCTGAAAGCTAACTACCGGGGAAGATATAAGGATGAGGTCTGTGATAACTGCAGAATAGAGGAGGACAGCACAGAACATTTGTTCAGGTGTAAAACCTTACAAAAAATAGAAAACTTAACATTAGAGACTCTGAAAGCCCCGAACAGAAAACTAGTGGAATACATAAGAATAGCCATGAAAATAAAGGACGTCACCAACCCAGAAAACAACGGCACCAGTTAAAAAGTAACAGTAACGTAAAAAGGAGGAGTCATAAAAGTAAATAAATTCGAAATATTAAGGATCATTTGGGAGGTTAAGGGGTAGGGTGCTAAATTAAATGAAAAACTGTTAAATAATATATATAATGTAAAGAAAAAATAAAACTGAGAAAAATTGTATTGATATAAGGTAAAGTAAAAATAAAAGTGTAAAAATGTATTCAAGGGAATAAAGCTTCGCACCTCATGAGAACCGTGTAGTGTGCCCGCAACTGTGTTTGCGGAGTGAGCGCTTAGGAACCAGGAACCAGGAAGACAAGGAGGAGGCATCAACGGCCACTACACTCAAAATCACTTGAGAAAAACGACGCTTATTCCATCACTTACCTTTGCTGAACGTCTTCGTCCAAGTCATTACCGTGAATCCGAGTCATTTCACTCAGGAGAGCCCCCACCTGCCTTTGGAGGACCTGAGATAATTCGGCCTCGCAATAAACCGCTCTGGAATGTCACAGGGGAAGGAGACGGCAGGTCACGTGATCTGGGTACCAGTAATGTCGTCGAAGATTTGGGTGGAGGCTCTTTAGGTACCATTTCTCCTTCATCTTTGGACATTTAAAAATATCCTTCAGATATCTTGTAATGGGAGATTTTATTTAGTTGAAATTCATGGCATTTTGCATAATTTTAATGTTACAGTGTTGGTTTCGTGTGTGGAACAGTGGCACCGCATAGATGGGAGTTGACAGAAAACCCCAAACAAACAAAGCATGACAGCAGCGTTCGAGGTTGAAATAAAATTGTTGTGGTTTATCGTTGAACCGGCTTTTCACACCTTCATTTGATCTTATTTTTTTTTTAGTAAAACGAACCTTCTTTCACTCCTGAGTGACTTCTGCACTCTTCTTCCTCTGTATCACAGTCATATCATAGTAATAAATTCCACTCGTATGTTGCACTCAACAGCGAAATCCACGATTCAAATGACGAGTTCGAGAAGATTTCAGTCACTGAATATTAAAGTATCTTTCAATTGTCATTATCAGTGGTTTCATCCTTAGAATACCTGGCTTATTTTACCTAAATTTGGGTAAATCGACCATAAATCTTACTCAAATTAAGGTAAACGACTTACCTGAGGGGATATAATAGGATGTATATATATGAAGACATATCAGCCTATAGACTGTGGTTTTTTTTTTTTTACAACAATTTGCCTTTTTTGCCCAAATTTAGGTAAATCGATGATAAACCGTACTTCATGTAAGGTAAAGGCCTTACCTTGAAGGTTACATGAGGCTATATTAGGGTATATGGGGATATGTTAGCCAATCAAACCTTGAACATTAATACGTGCTTTCACCCTTAAAATGATTGGCTTATTTTACCTAAGTTTAGGTAAATCGATGACGTGTACTTGAATTAAGGCAAAGAACTTACCCAAAGGTTATAATAGGATAAAAGAGGGCATATAAGAGGATATGTCAGTCTTTCATTGCTCATTTCTCTTCAGTCTTTGCTTGTTTCACATGGTGCCATACGTACGGTTATATATATATATATATATATATATATATATATATATATATATATATATATATATATATATATATATATATATATATATATATATATATATATATATATATATATATATATATATATATATATATATATATATATATATATATATATATATATATATATATATATATATATATATATATATATATATATATATATATATATATAATATATGTGTGTGTGTGTGTGTGTGTGTGTGTGTGTACTTCAAATGGAAGTTGAAGTTTCATAGTGAAAATATCCTTTTATTTCAGTTTCTTAAGAAAATCTAAAATGTTCTTTCCCACAAATGAAAACATTTTGCAAATTTTTCCAAAATTTTGCAAATTTTCCCAAAATTTTGCAAATTTTCCCAAAATTTTACAGATTTCTGCAAAAATTAAGCAAAACTGCTTCCGTGAATTCGATGCAGAGTAAATTCAGTATCACAGCAAATTCAATGTCGCAGTGAATTCGATGCAGAGTGAATTCAGTGTCACAGGCCATCGGTGTCAGGTGAACTTATTCTATTAATAGAGTTATTTTATAACAATACTGTAAGAAAATCTTTTTAATAATAATAATAATAATAATAATAATAATAATAATAACAGAGTTGCCTGGTATGGTTGGGATTTGAATGGTTGGGATTGGGATTGATTTGGTTGGGACTGGCATGATTTGGATTGGGATAATTGGGATTGGTCTGATTGGGATTGGCATTACGAGTTTTTGGATTGGTATGATTGAGATTGACATGTTTGGGATTGGGATTGCCATGACTGGAATTTGGACTGGCGTGATGGGGATTGTGAATGGTACTGGCATAGTAGGGATTGGGATTGGCATAGTAGGGATTGGGATTGGCATGGTGGGGATTGAGATTGATTTGGGTGGGATTGGCATGATTTGGATTTGTACTGACATGATTGGGGTTGGTGTGACTGGGATTGGCATTATGGGTATTTGGATTGGTATGACTGGAATTTGGATTTGCATGACGGGGATTGGTCTGACTGGTATTTGTATTGGCATTATGGGGATTGGGATGGGTATGTTTGGGATTGGCATTGATTTGGTTGGGATTTGCATGATTAGGATTTGGACTGGCATGATGGGGATTGGTCTGATTGGAATTGGCATGATTGGGATTTGGATTGACCTGATGGGGATTGGTCTGATTGGGATTGGTATTGGCATTATGGGGGATTGAGATTGGTATGATTGGGGATTGGAGTTGGCATGGTTGGAATTTGGATTGGCATGATTGGGATTTGGACTGGCATGATGGGGAGTGCTCTGATTGGGATTGGCATGATTGGGACTGGTACTGTCATTACGGGAGTTTGGATTGGTATGATTGGGATTGAAATGGTTAGGGATAGGATTTATGTGATTGGGACTGGCATGATTGGTATTTGGATTGGCATTGTGTGGATTGGTCTGATTGGTATTAGCATTATGGGTATCGGGACTGGTACTATTGGGATTGGCATGGTTGGAATTGGGATTGATTTGATTGAGATTGACATGATTGGGATTGGGATTGGCATGATGGGGATTGGTCTGATTAGGATTGGGTTTGATATGATTGGGATAATTGGTACTGGCACGATTTGGATTGGCATTGTTGGAATTGGTCTGACTGAGATTGGGTTTGAAATGATTGGTATAACTGGGATTGGCACGAATTGAATTGGTATTGTTGGGATTGGTATAATTGAGATTGGCACGACTGGGATTGACACGATTGGAATTGGGATTGGCATGGCTGGTATTTGAATGATTGGGATTGGATTAACAATGCAGACAAATATGCGGAGGAGGAATGTCAGCAAGCTTCGGGGAAAAATAGTCAGCAAAAAACGTCAGCAATCGTCGCTGACACTCGCAACCCTGGCGTCAGCAAAAAGCGTCTGAGAAACATCAGAAGAAAACGTCAGCAAACAGCGAAAACATCAGGAGAACGTCAGCAAGTGTCAGCGAGACGTCAATGGTCTGGTTAAACTAAGGTATAGCCTACTTAACTTTGGAGACAAACAGTTACTATTATTAATTAACGTCTACAGCCAAAAAGCAGCCGATAATAATAGCAATAATAGTCAGAATAATAACAGTAATAATAATAGCAACTCTGAGAGTCAAAATAGTAAAGAAAAAAGATAGATGAAGGTGAGGAGAAATGGCGAATAATAAAAAATAATGAGGACGAACTTGCTGTTGGAACGAGAGTTTAAATGGCCGCCCTCGTGAGGGAGGAGTTCCAAATGAAAGGGAAAGTGAGAGAAGTGAGGGAAGGGTGTGTGCGTGCGTACGTGTGTGTGCGTACGTGTGCGCACGCACACGCATGTACGTTTCTACGAGCGAGCGTGCGTCGAGGCGTGTGCGTGCTTACCTGAATGTGTGTGTGTGTGTGTGTGTGTGTGTGTGTGTGTGTGTGTGTGTGTGTGTGTGTGTGTGTGTGTGTGTGTGTGTGTGTGTAGGGGAGGGTGGGGGGAGAGGCTAAGAGCAGCTGAGCAGAGGAGAGCAGCTGCCGAGGGGAGCTCAGTGACTCAGTCAGTCAGTAGTCAGTAGGTCGGTAGTGGCCGTCGTGAGAGAATGTGTAATATCTGGCTCAGAGTTTCAGAGGATAGACCGATGTCTCGCTGTGTAGTGTAAATGGAATTAAAGCTGTATTGTTGTCGCTTTTATATTATTTCATATTCCTATTTTTTATTAACGATGATTCCTAGTTAAGCAAAGAAACAAATTATGAACTTTAATGTATTCAAAAGATCATAAAAATATGTGTGTGAGAGAGAGAGAGAGAGAGAGGTTAAGAATAAAATAATTACCTTAACTCTACAGCCATCTGTGGCCTTCCCCCTCCCCCCCCCCCCTAGCTGTCAAAATTAAGAGTCCATTGTTGCGGACATAAAAAGTTACTTTTATCAATATAAAAAGGCCAGAATAGACACTAACATCTTTCAGCGTCCACGACAGCAGAGTATGGAGTAGGATTTCCCTCCCGGGATCCCGCCATTTTCCGGGGGTTAAACAATCCCGGGATTTTTCTCATTGTCCCGGGATTTTCCGGGACAAACTATTGGAAGTTGAAATTGAATGGTCTTCCTTTTAGTATAAAATTATATTTTTCATTTTTGTATCAACTGTAAAAAATAATGGTTAATTACCAAGTTGAAAATCATTATAAATTTCGTACTAAATATTACCTACAGACAGTGCCCTTAATTTTACTTTTACTGATATAAAATTGTTTTTCATTTTGTTATATTATCAACTGCAAAAAAGACATTCATTTTAGTTTTGTAAAATCAGAAAAATATATAACTGAATGTACTCAAAATTTGTTTTCATTTCCACTAACATTTCAGTAAGTAGTAATAAAAGAAAATACCAATAAGCATATACATAATATTATACGGTGTTATACTAAAGTTATACATATTATATTTTACGGACAATTAAGGACTGATTCATGAATGAGCCGCCTTAAGTAAAGCACTCTGACTACAAACATCAGCATTTATGAAGAACTCTTTATATTATACTGTACATTGTGAGCTACTTTCATTAATATGTATTTACGATTCCATATTATAATTAATTATTAAATGACAAACTGTCACTCCAACTGAAAAGTCAGCAGACAACAAACCCTAAGGCTTTGCTGGGTGAACAGCTAGTTAAGAAAAAATTAAAGAGAGAAAGACAGTAAAGTGCACATGAGTGTACTCTCATGCAGATAACTCGAGTAAAAGGGTAATGGAATACCACAGTACAGTGGCTATGGCACTACCCTATACTTGAAAACAATGGTTATATGGTTAAAAGCCAGAGTAGCATTAACGAAAATGAGTCATAAAGGCAATTCATAAAAAAAAATAGACATCCCGGGAAATCCTGGGATCCCAGAATAAGATGAAATTTTATCCCGGAATCCCGGGACAAAGACATCCTCCCAAAATGAGAAACCCTAGTTTGGGTATGCGGCCAATGCCAGGGAAGAGGGGAAAACACCACGGAAAAAGTCCTCGTGTCAAGCTGAAGTCAGGGTCGAGGTCTTGCATACGAACACAGCATTCGTCTTTTTTTTCTGAGCCACCCTGTCATTGTAGCCTCACACAGGCACTCACTCGCCCTGTAGTGCAGCACTAGCCTCGCACAGGCCACAGTGAGCCAAGAACTGATTTGATATAAAAGAGGAGAAAAAAAAGGCCTCACAAGAAGCCGTCATTTGTAGGGGTCCGTGCGAGGCTAGAAGGCAAATCTCACTCAGTTCAGTGGACTGGAAAGGCTTCTTCCGTTTTCTGTCCTGTCTCTTTCCAGTTCCAGATCCCTGGAGGAGAGGCAACGGGAGTTCCTTCTTCAGGGACTCTGAGACTGACTCCAAGGATTCGTGAACCTTTGTCAATTCTCTGGAGGAGAAGAAACCAGAGTCAAAAGGCGCCTGAAATCCGAGAGACGTGAAACATGAACATACACTTACTTTCTCTCTCTCTCTTAGAAACTTCGAGTTTCTTTTCCTACTTTAGTGGAAACGACAAACCAAACGTAAATAGATCTATAAACAACAGAGAGAGAGAGAGAGAGAGAGAGAGAGAGAGAGAGAGAGAGAGAGAGAGAGAGAGAGAGAGAGAATTTGCAAAGAAAAGCACCAACAACTCCACTACAAAATTTAAATGCTGCGACTGTAACCTTTTAGGCCTACTGTCTAGAATTCGTGGTTACAAAACCTGGTATATCTGTTTACAAGTTTAATTATTACATGAATTTCAATAAATGTTGACACAAAATAATCATTTCACAACATTTGGAACCGGTGACTTTCGATCTAGTGGCTGTGGGATGTGACTGACCATGAGACCTGATTCTACGTATCAAAATCCTTAATATATATATATATATATATATATATATATATATATATATATATATATATATATATATATATATATACATATAAGCAGCGGGAATATGAGAGCAATAAAAAGCTATAATCCAAGTGACGAAATAACGGTGCCCCCTCATCGCCCCATGCCCATCTGTGGAATGATTATATTGAATGATGATGAAGCTCAGTTACGAATGAAGCAGCTTGTATTGACATGACTGCCATCACCCTTCTCTCTCTCTCTCTTCGTCCGAGGTTTATTTATAATAAAATAACAACTGCGCCATTTCTTGGGACAGACGAAGCAGCCTCAGTCTGGGATTTGCAACGGAACCTTTCTTTTTAACTGAGAGAGAGAGAGAGAGAGAGAGAGAGAGAGAGAGAGAGAGAGAGAGAGAGAGAGAGAACTTGGATGAATGCTTCCCTCAGCGACCATTGCAAGTGCAGATTTTACGGAGATTTCTTCCAGAGGTGAAAATGAATGTCGCCTTCAATGCTGTGCTCACTGGAGTAGGTCTAGGTCTTGAGGCTCCTCACTCGCCGCCTCCTGCTGTGACAGTGCACAGTTGAGCCGGTTTCGGAATCATGGACAGGAATTGATTGATTGAATGATTGATTGATTGAGCACTGTGACGCAGCACTGTAAGAACTGCAAGTAACAGACACCTGAATAATGTCTGTATACGGATTTGAACGTGACGGAAACAACTATGTATACCGTTAGGGCTGTTGGTAATGAAGCCCTCCTATATTCTCTCTCTCTCTCTCTCTCTCTCTCTCTCTCTCTCTCTCTCTCTCTCTCTCTCTCTCTCTCTCTCTCTCTCTCTCATATGAAAGTCACTATGTGGACCGAAAAGAATGAATAGCTTCTACATTCTGGTGTACATACAGCCACATTAACCACAAGACAATCCAATCAATCAATGATTCATCAATTTGTGAGGAGGTCTGTCGTTGCCCACCACAACACAGGTCTAGGTGGTCTTCTCTTCTCCCCCTCCTTCACTCTCTCTTCGAAACCAACCTCGTCATCACCTCCTGTTGCTCTTCTCTTTGAGCATAATAACCCCACACGTCAGCGAGGTGAAACCTCTGTTGAACCTCACTGGGTTCAGTCAAGCCACATTCGACAGAGCTGTCGCCATATCAAGTTTGGTTCTGAGGGGAAAAGGAGATTTAATCTCACTTTATTTCATATCTGATTTAGGAGTCGTAGGTCTAATATCTCGCGTCGTCATTATTATATCTCGCTGTCATTGCACGGCACCCCACCCCCCAACGTTCCCGATGCTGCAGTGGCTCTGACTTCGCCTTCCGTCAACGTCTACGGAGTGTGACACAAAGCTATCCTCACTTTGCTACTTATTGAAGTCTTTCCCATAAACACGATAATAATTATTATGAGTCTCTTTATTTACTCTTGGTCGCTTGCATTGGACACTGTGCCAAGATCCTTCCTTATTATGTGAAGCTGAAGTCAGGGTCGAACTCTTGCATACGAACGCCATGTTGGTATGGTTTGTTTTTTCTGAGCCACCCTGTCTGTAGCCTCGCACAGGCACCCAACCGCCCTTTGGTTTGGGACTTCTAGCCTCGAACAGGCCTCAGTGAGCCCGGAGTTGATTTGAATTAAAGGGAAGAAAAAAACCTCAGGAGAAGCCGTCACCTGTAGGGGCAGGAGCGAGGCTAGAATGCAGATCTCGCAGAGATTTCCATCTTCTGTTGTGTGTGTGTCTCTCTCTCTCTCTGTTCCAGTTCCAGTTCCCCGGAAGAGAGGCAACAGGAATTCCTCCTCCTCCTCCTCCTCCTCCTCCTCCTCCTCCTCCTCCTCCTTCTTCTCCTCCCTGAGGGCCTCTGAGGCTGATTCCATGGAATGAAGATGGACGGGGGGGGGGGAGGTTTATGGGTGATGACGTCATCAAAAGAGTGATTATTAATAAGAGAAAGAGACTATAATAGAGAATGATGACCCCAGAGAAGGCAGTTGGAAAGAAGAGCCCACAGAGATTGACTCTCTCTCTCTCTCTCTCTCTCTCTCTCTCTCTCTCTCTCTCTCTCTCTTCCACCAGGGCAGTGCCGATGCCCCAGAATTCCACTACTCAATACCCAAAATTCCCCTGAATTCCCAGAATGCCCCAGAAGTCCCCTGAATACCCAGAATGCCCCAGAAGTCCCCTGAATACCCAGAATGCCCCAGAAGTCCCCTGAATACCCAGAATGCCCCGGAAGTCCCCTGAATACCCAGAATGCCCCAGAAGTCCCCTGAATACCCAGAATGCCCCGGAAGTCCCCTGAATACCCAGAATGCTCCAGAATACCCCTGACAATGTGTGTATTGGTATATTCTTTGTGGACTTTTCATGATGAAAAATAAAATTTTTATCAAAAACGGGGAACACGGCCGGGGGGGGGGGCGGCTTTTGAAAAGCTTGAGACGTCGATTTTGTGGTTTTGTTCTTCATATTTTCGTGTAAAGTTGTTATGGCGGACAGACAAAAGGAGTATGTGGCCACAGGAGCTGAAACTACCCCTGTTTTGCCCCTTCCTGGGTAGAGATGACGTGCCAAATCCATGACCGGTGCCCCATCACCATCCCCAGCCTCACAGTGACGTATCATTTAGGCAAAAACAGCATATTTAAAGAAATTCACGATGGTTAATTGCTTTGCCATCATCTAAATCATTACCCACAGGGCATACTGTAAGCGATACCCAACTACAGGGCATAAGGAGAGTTGCCAAGGCAAATTAGTTACCAGACGCTTTGCAAACCTGGACCTAGACCTACCTACTGTATAGGTTCAGTGTCGAAGCCTGAAATCGCCATCATTATCTTTCTATTTGAACGAGTGTGCCGAGAGAATGGTGAATAATTCATTAATGTGTGAATAGTTCAATGAATAATTCATTAACTGATGAATGATTCAAAGAGAAGGATTGTTATTCAGCCTCTGGGGCAGGAAAAACAAAATAAAAAGTTAGTGCGGTTTACGCCTTAACAAAATTGGTGTAGAGTCGATTTCACTTATTATAATATATATCATTGTAAATCCTGATCCAATCGTCTTTCTTGTAAAGTATATTTACAAAGTCTAACACCGGAAATCAACGAGAAATTAAGTATGAAAATTCGAAAAGTAGCCACAGTCAGCTGACTGAGTTGAACCGCCAAGATTCTCAACAACGTAATAAAGACCAATACGTCTGCCCGGCTTCATGCTATTCTCGCCCTTATTCCCTCCGTCAATAAGGCCGCTTTCTGATCTTCAGGGTCTGTTGGGTTACGCTTTTATGAATCCTCTAATCTCTCAATGCGCTTTTTGTCCCTTTAAATGATTTCATGAGTTTCTTCTCTCTCTCTCTCTCTCTCCGAAATCATGAGTCGCATGTTGGAAAACGGAAAATACGAGAGAGAGAGAGAGAGAGAGAGAGAGAGAGAGAGAGAGAGAGAGAGAGAGAGAGAGCATGTGCTCATTCTGAACTAGGCCTATGTCAGTAGCACAGCACATACAAAGCGTCTCCGAAACCTTTGACAAACGAGAATGAAATGATTATATATATATATATATATATATATATATATATATATATATATATATATATATATATATATATATATATATATATATATATATATATATATATATATATATAATATATATATATATATATATATATATATATATATATAATATATATATATATATATATATATATATATATATATATATATATATATATATATATATTTGACAAAGTTGTTTCACATCCAAATTTGATTTAAATAAAAGAATTCAATCATTCCCACCATTAACTACGAAATTACTCTTTGACTTCGAATTCGTGGATGAAATCACGAGAAATCATTGACCATTTTTTTGAAACTATTTGAATGTTGTGGAAGGATTCGAACGCAGCTGACACCTGACTTTGTGTCTGAGGTCGGTTTTAACCGTCAATATTTATTTCCATTAATTTATTATTATTATTATTATTTATGTCAAGTCTGCTTCTGTCCGTCACATTCTCCCCCTCCCCCATTATGCACTCAAAAGCGTTTTGTCACCTCTTTATGGCAAGAATTCCCCCAAAACTATTTGTTACGTGACTTGACAATGACTTGTGATTGATAAAAAGCTTTGCCCAAACACCCCCCCCCCCCCATAATCATTTGTTTCTGATAAAAAAAAAATCCATCAATAAACATGAGTAAAGATGTAATGGTGTCTAAATGTTTGTCAAAATTCTAAAAAACCTGAGAATAATTATGGATGAATGATGACGACAATAATTCCCCCAAATTAATACTGTCATTCACAGTTCATCCTCAACGTGAATAAAGAGAGAATGATAATAAGAGTCCTGACAACACTGCGAATAATGATGAATGAAGAAGCAGGTGATTCATGTATATATAAAGAATATTCATTCAAGAATGTTAAGGCAACAAAAATGGCTCATGGGAAAACAAAGGTCGTTTCCCTCACCTGATTGTGAGAAGTTCCTTCCTGTCTCGTCTCTTCTCATTTGAGTAGAAGAAAGTGAGATGCGTCAATCCCTTGACCAGCCGGGGTCATCAACAAGCGGTGGGGGGCGGGGGGGGGGGGCGGCAATGTTGGAAGGACTATGCCCGAATTTGCGATTGAAGTGGTCTCGAGGATGACAGGAGTCGCCTCATGGCCACTTCGTCAAAACATTGACGTCATTCTTCCCTCTCGATCCTCCCCTGTCACGAAATTGCTGCTTCCTCATTCAGTAACACCATCATCACCAAGATTATCAGAAGAGGCTCACTGTCATCAGTATCACTATCACCTGACAGCGAAACATCTTCCAAAAAGAGCTGGACCTCTGCCTAGACAGATATTCTTCCCCTTTTGCTTTTTTCCCACACTATCCGGGGGGACGGCTCCCCGGCCACAAACACACTGCCACATAATCTACGTTGTCTCAACTCAATACAGCAGCAACACTGTTGCTCGATGACTGATAATATCCTTGTCCTTAGCGATAAAGTGGAAGGAACGCGGAAAGGATTCCCAGTCACACAACAATAACAAAAGCGCTGGGTGGCGAGTTGGCCTGACACTCACAGCACCACGTGTCCCCAAGTAATAACAATTCTTTACAACGGCCCCCCAGAAAATGCTTCTCAGACCAGCTGGCCCACTTCATGGCGCCTAACAATATTATTATCGATAAAGAAACTGACTCTACAGAAACAGGGGAGTTGTGACTGGCGTCAGGAAAAACACTCTTTCAATCAAAAGCAAATCTCGACAGTAATAAAGGCGGCTCACAGTATTATTCTTTACGCCACATTTTCAATAAACGAGTGTTTGAGGAAGGGAATCCTGGTCCTGCCCGAATTTCGATGGAAGTGGCGCATAACATGTGTCTCGACTGTTGGACACCTACGATTGCTATCGTCATTTAGGGAGGAATTAGTTTTGAATTTGGAGGGAGGGAGAGAGAGAGAGAGAGGTCCACTGCAGTTTGATCATACATAACCCGGTTCCTATATTCATTTACTTGCAGGTTATAGAACTGTGCTCTTCTCCAAATGTCCAAGGAGGAAACCACTTTGACATGTTCAGCTGGTTACTGTAATAATAATAATAATAATAATAATAATAATAATAATAATAATAAAGTTGACTGGACAGCAGGGAATTGGAAGGAAGACCGAGTAGAAGGACAAAAATAATAATAATAACAAAATTATTGTCACTCAGCGAGAGAAGACAGGCCATGGTTTTGGGGGGAAGCCTTTTAGGCCGATGTGATTCTTCCTCCTCCTCCGTCCATCAGCTGGTCTTCATAACAAGCAGGAAGGAAGCCTTCTTTCTGCAGAGTGTGGGCGTGTATGGGTGTGGGAAGGTGTTAGTCTGTGTGGGGGTGAAATGAGTGGGGCGATAAGGCTTCAAAATGATTCAAAATTCAAAACGAACTGACGGCCATCTTAATTAAAGTCTCCAGTTCTCCTGTTCACACCTCTTGACTGGCTCTAACTTCGTCTTCGGCTGAAGCCCATAAACCGTGGCATGAGGCGATCCTCAATTCATTATATCCTTTCGTACTTCTATCCTTAAGTGTCAGTGACTTCATAATTCTCCGTTACTTGGCACTTACAAAGAGCGCCATTATCACTACTTTACTTAAGTTGAAGTCAGGATCGGAGTCCTTTACACGAATGCAGTGGACGCCTTCTACGTTACATTACATATCCAGTGGCTGCTCTCTCTCTCTCTGAACACTTAGACCATCTCTCTCTCTCTCTCTCTCTCTCTCTCTCTCTCTCTCTCTCTCTCTCTCTAAGCCAATGAAACCAGGCAAATAAAACCATATTCAATTTACCAACAACCTCCATTTCGAATGTGGAATCTGTACCCTCTATAAAAAGGCTTTCATTCGATGAGTGTGAACCTTTCATTTCCTCTCCTAAAAACGTCTCTCAGGAACGAGAAAAATTAGACAAAACATCCCATTGTTTATGATATCAAAATAAATATCTATCTAAGCGATGTCATGTTGAAAGGTCCTGCCATGTCACGTGACTGGAATCTGATGAGAAGTGGCCAAATGACAAAGGGGATATTATTATTATTATTATTATTATTATTATTATTATTATTATTATTATTATTATTATTATTATTTAAGGGGTTTGCCAGGTCACGTCATCAGAAACAGTAGTGTGAGTGAGTGAGGCCTTTGTTGTTCCCCAACACCGCCTCCAGCAACTCGTCGACTGGGAATCGCCCGGGAGGGAACTTTGTAAGAACTTCCCATAGTTGAGGTTCATTTGCTTTGCTTTTCCTTCGTTGAATCATTATATTATTATTATAAAAAAAATATTCAAATTAAGGTGAATACGGCAATCACACACCCCCAATATCTGATTGATAGCCATGACACCTTTTCCCTCAGATGGAGAAGGAAAGGGAGGGAGACAGGCACACGAGAGAGAGAGAGAGAGAGTGAGGTCTGTTACAGGTCCTGAACCATATTTTTGGTAAAAAAAAAAAAATCTGGAAAATCCTTTTGAACAGCATACTGTACCATGGGTATTCCAACCTTGAACTGAACTGAATATAGAATTTCGGCAGAAGGCCAAGCACTGGGACCTATAAGGTCATTGAGCGCTGAAACGGAAACTGACAGTGAAAAGGTTTGAAAGGCGTAACAAGAGGAAAACCTCTTGTTAGGAGAGGGCTGAGGGAAGTCATATGGAAGAAAGAGAATATGAAAGGAGGTACAGTAAAAGGAACGAAAGGGGTTGTAGCAGCTAGGGGGCCCATTGAAGGCACGCTGCAATGCAATGAGCTTCAAGTAATGGCTGCAGATTCCAACCTTGGGGGACTTCACAATCTACGAGTATTTTTCGAAATTGTTCAAAATCCCCAATCCTGTGGCCACAATACTCCTCTCCGTAACATTTTCCAGATTCCCAAAGGTGGTTCAAACCTCCACCTCCTACAAAAGCAAGAATATGACCCAATAATGTCAGAAAAAACTACCTAGAAACGTCTCAAGATTTCCAATAAAAGAAAAAACTACCTGGAAACTCCTCGTTCTTAGCGGTGTCCTTATTGCCATTTCTACTGCACCTGTTATAGATCAAAACTACCTTTCCGTTTTCGCGTTTAGAACTACACTGAGGCTTACCGCTGTGACCAAAATAAGGACAGGAATTGCTTTGACCAATCAGAGGCCTACGCCATAAACAATGTTTCTAACGCCTCCTTTTATTGGCTGAAATCTTTGGATTTTGGTAAAGCGTCTTCGTAGACGATTCCTTATTGGCTGGTGAATCGAAAACCCATTTTCAGAAATTTCAATGAAGATTATTATTACCTCCAGGATGAAGTAAAAAAAGTTATTAACAGGTAAATAAATGGATATAGACACGCAAATAAAATAACTTGGAATCCTCTTAAAAATTCAATATAATAATGATTAAAATATTTAAATATTCAGCTTGTTAATCGTAAAATGGAAATTAACCAGAAAATCTTTATTTCAGAAGATCTAGCAAAAGATTGGATATGAGAGGCATCTGAGTTTCTGCCATTGCAATGCAGTGGTCAGCCAGTGGCTGCTGGGGGTCTGATGGGGGTGGGGGCATGCCTAGGGACTTAACCTCTGTGGGCATTATAAATTATTTAATATATATATCAAATGAACCCAAATACCCTTTGATGTATGTTGGGTGAAAGGTTAGGATAAGCCAAGCCTGACCAGCTGATGTGATTATCATGTCATTTTCTAGCATCAGGTTTAACACATTTTTATTTAATTATTTATTTATTTGTTAATTTATCAGTTTTACTGATAACTGATCTTCACTTTCCGTATTTCCCTTTTACCTTCTGTTACTTCTTTCGAATGAACACCTTAATATTCTTTGAGAGCTTTAATTTTAAGTCAGTGGCCTTTGTGGGCTAGTTCCATATGAATAAGGTTCATCTTCTGAATAATAATAATAATGGTTAGCTATAGAAATCTCGTCTGCCTCGCTTTTAAATTTCATAAATCAACTAAAATCATTATAAAGATAAAGATATTTATATCATTATATGACGAAAGGCATTAATAGTAATATAAAGAAGATTTATGCTTGCTAGTGATACTAAATAAAAGGTATTACGTGTTAATAATGGTAAATATAAGATATTTTTTATTAAGTAAAGTTTTCTCAAGATCGAACACTCAAGACATCTATTGAGTGCTATAACAATCTTTGGATGAGGTTTGGATGTTTGAAGATGAAACTATTATATATTTATTTAGCGAGACCATAAATAAATCCTTTATCAATATATATGATAACTATTAGGGTAAGAAGTAGTATATATTTCTAAAATTGATCTTTAATTAGGGGACATTTTGAAGAACGTGAAAAGTTTTCAGAAGGGACGAAGTTCGTTCTGGTAACAAACAATGGCTGCTCCTTGTCCGGAGAGGAAGCAGGATTACCAACATTAATAGAGGCTTTAACATGCAATTCAGGGGCAATGACGAACTATTCTTTACGAAAATCAATGAACGAAAGATGGTCAACGATTCTCGTAAGGAATACTTCGTCATTTTCGATCCAAAAATTAGCAAATAATGTGAAAAAAGTAAGAAAATTGTCTTGTTTAAAAGTCTAAAAAGTCGGCATTCCTGACACATCAAGGACTAATCGAAGCAAACGTCCTGAATCCTTTAAATTATATTTTGATCGCAATTTTGGCAATGTGGAGATATATTCAATAAAAATAATTGTTTCTTATTGAAAGTATGTTTCGAGTTTGCTAAAATTCGTGGAAATTCGAAAATTGACGCTGAAATACGTCGGGAATTTGTTACTCAGAATACCAACCTTAAAATCCTGAGGATACGATAGGAAATCGAGAAGCAGCCCTGGGGATATGAATAATACAAATGGAATGATATATATCGTAATCAGATGTAATTTCCATCAATTTGCATAAGAATTATACCCAATTTCTCTCTGCAAAAAAACTAAAAGTATATTTGCACTTGGTAATGCTGTTACCCATATCGGTATCACTATCATTTTAAGCATTTCCTGGGCTTTTTATTATACTTTTTCTTTCTATGATATAAATATAGAGTGTATTCTGACTTATTACAGACCTAGGAGATAATTTGATCTCTATAACCTTGTGTAAACTTGAAGGACTTTAAAATATCTTTCTTTTAGGATATCAGCTATGTAAAATCTCTTATATACTGAACATTATCTTCAAGATGAAATACGTTAACGTATAGAAATTTGTTCCTTTATAAAGTGCATCATCTAAGGAGGTATTAGAAAGTACCCAGTGATGGTTTTCTGGACTCATTTAGTCTGGAGAAAACTTAGAAAGAATCACAGTGCTGACACCCTGTAGCTACACCCTGTAGCCCTGTGGCCAGCCATACAAACCCTTGAAAAAAATAAAAGTGCGAACCGAAAGAAAAATATCATTTATGTGAGGTTTTGCAGAGAATAAAGCTAAGAATAATAATATGAATCCTTCTCTCTATAAAGTAACACTAGTTTTGCCATAATTTAGACTATAATAATATGTGGAATAATCACATTTTGTTGGCAATTCTATCTTTTCGCTGGCTAACAGTCCCAGGCAGTGTATGTATTACCAGAACCCAATTCGTGAATTCCCTCGTACATTTTCATGCATTTGGCTTCAAATACTTCTTTGCTAGACATCAAGAGGCATAAATAACTGACTACCTCTATTTTTTGATACAGTCATTACAATCACTTATTCGGTAATTTTCATCTTGCCTCGCTATCAAAAACACAACAGTTTCCTGTTTGAACACCGTTTTGCGTGGGGCAATCAGTAGATGGCGTCTGTAGTCCACGATTCTGAAATTAAATCCGGTCCAATCCAGTTTCGAGTGCTGATTTTGCATACGTCACAGTCACCTGAGGCCCTTCGGTACTTGGGGGAAACGAGGCACCGGTGTTTTAATTGGAAAATGCTAGTTTCCGAACTATCAAATGGTCTAGTCTCGTGTAAGGTTCGCCCTTTTTAAAAAAAAAAAAGAATGGATAAATATAAATGATAATGAATATCAGACACTTCATTGAATATATTGCGTTCATGAAAGCTAGGTGAGATGTAGGCAGATAATTTCAAGTTTGCAATGTCAGTAATTCGAGTTAGGATAGTTTTATTAATCTTTATTAGATAATCTATAATGTTTGAGAAATTTTCAGCATTATTTTGGTAGGCATAGAGTGGGGTATTGCTTACCAAATATACCAATTTTTTTTAGTGCTCTGTTTAAGTGATATCACAATAATACTACTACTACCACTACTTCTGATAATAATAATAATAATAATAATAATAATAATAATAATAATAATAATAATAATAATAATAATAATAATGTAAAGGACACGATGCAAAATGATTCATCCGGGAGATGTAGAGAGCTCAGTCATCTGCCATCTTGGAGTTGCAAGATTCTGTCGACAGGTTTTGTCTAAGATGATATTCGCAAATGGTTTGTGATGCCGCTCATTTTTCGAGATCATTTCAAACGAAAAGGAAAGCATCAGAATAGCCGCTTTTGAAGACAATTAAATTGGTATGCAGAGGTTTATGAGGCAATAGTAATTTCATTAAAACAAAAATGTTTATTGCATAATTTTTTATACATGGAGTTGGTTAGGTTGCAAACCTGATCGTGCATCATATGGAATGTAGCCCAGGAGTGGCTTAAGATGCTGAGACTTGTTATTTTTTTGACGATTTTAACTCATCCTGACATTATTTAATTTTGCTTATATGCTTCTTTTAAATATACCAGAATAAAGTACACGCATTCCAATTTCCAATGACACTAGAATGAGCGTCATAGCGTGAATAATAACTTCACAGACAACGTACAAAGCAAAATATTGCTATCGACAACTCTGGCTCTTAGAGAGACCTTACAGAGGCCTTGACTGAAAGGGTTAGTTGGCAGAGCAGAATGCTACAAAGCCAAGGGATCCAACAGGGGAAGCATCCCGATTTTAAATAAGAAATACAGAGATAAATAATCTGTAAGAGAGGTAATAAAAAAAAAAAATTAAAACACTGTCTGCTTTAGTTTTGGCATAGTCTGCACTGATAGCAATTTTCAATTTCGCAATCCTGTGCATGATTAGACTTAAAATACTGCATTTTACCCAGCTGGAGGACCCAGTTGCAATATATTGCAATGTTGCTTTCATGAGTCAATTTTGATGCAAAATAACAATTCATTTTTTCCAGTTTTTCCATACACAAAATTCAATACATTGCCTAAACCTTGAATACGGACCCATCAAACATATGAACATTATTATTAGATTAATAATAGCTTTAGCAATCTGCGGAGCTTCATTGATATTCAGAGAGAGAGAGAGAGAGAGAGAGAGAGAAGAGGGTATGAATGATTATTATTATTATTATTATTATTATTATTATTATTATTATTATTATTATTATTATTATTATTATTATTATTATTATTATTATTATTATTCAGAAGATAAACCCCGAATTAGAATGATGTATCTAATGTTATGGATTATTCTGGAGATTACAGTGGCCTTATGCCAGCACGGACCAGTGTTCCTTGAGCGGCCCCGAAGTGAAGTTTAAACCCGCAGACGGGAAGACGTGGGTGATCTGAGACAATAAAAGCTTGACGGGAGAGACTGAGAAGTCTTATGAGAGAACGTTGATGAAACTCTACGGGGAAAGAGCCCCACATTTCAGTTAATGGGGGAAGTGGCAGTGAGACTGGTGGTTGGACACTTTCGGTCGTTCATTCAAACAAAACCTGAAAGAGAAGTTAATAAAGAAATGAAGTTGAAAGGAAAGTGGGTGGAAATTGAAAGACAATTCAATTACTAAACCTAAGGAGATGATGAAGGTAACAGATGACTGAATAAGGAAAAAGAATAAAGCAGAGTTGACAGTGATAAGACAGAAAAATAACGAATAAGATAAAGGGAAAGTTTCGTGAAAAAGTAGATATCTCGAAGCAATATGAAACTGAAATAATAAAAACAAAGATAATAAAAAGTAAATATGTCAATAAGAATGATAAATAAGAACTTCATGAATAGGAGAGCTCTGGGTCCACCCTTAGTTTGGGGTAAGAAGAACAAAGAAGGTCAGCAGAACATGAAGAAGACAAGGGTTCAGGAAAAGTCTGTCTGAGGTCAGATGGCCGGAGGGTCGTGAGTGACGTCACATGGTGTCAGGGGTCATCAGAGTCTGTGATGGGTCAGTTGGTCTGAGCTGATTTTCCCCCAGGCAGGGAACTCCCTCAGGGCTTCTTGCTTGGGGTATTTCCTGAGGGAGGCAATGCCCCATTGGGTTTTACCTACTGGGATGCCTTCTTTGGTCGAGTTATTGAAGGCTGTTCAGCTCTTAGAAGAGCTATTTATAATAATAATAATAATAATAATAATAATAATAATAATAATAATAATAATAATGAAACCATCCCTGAACTCAAGCAGTAGACAAACTTCCTGCCAATGATGCTACTAACACCGACTAGACACAGTCCCTGAGACACGATGACCTCAGCAATTCGACTGAGCAAAGGCCGCCAGCTGACTGAAGCCTTCTCCAGGAGATAGTAGGGCATGAAGCCCTAAATTTATGAGCAAAGGGCACCATCTGACTGAAGCCTCCTCCAGGAGATACAGGACATGAAACCCCGAGTTCAGAACCAGCCTCGAGAAATGGTCCAGGGTGTGGCTACTCACCACCGGGAAGCACGTGACGTCACTAACCACCTAACGGGCTACTGAGAGCGTCTATGGAATGCCCTAATGGACATTTCAATCCGGTTTCTCTTTATTGTTCCGAGTCCAGAGGCTCACATCAGTCATCGTGCTCATTTTGACACCTTTGCATCACTTCTAAGCTGCCTTTTTGTAAGTGCCCATGATAACATAAGGCTGTCTAAACATGTACCACCCAGGCAGCATTAATGATCAGATAAAATGTATTAAAATGCAAGGAAAATAATACTAGGTTAGTAATGCATTGGACCTTCGCTGGAACTTCCGAAATGATCTCACCATCAATGGAATAAAGCTGGAACAGTCACCCGTATTCTTTGTGCCTGTTTATACTCTGTGCAAATGAAGTGTAGAGACGAACTTGAACCTGGCTGTGTCTCTGTCCTTGAGAACGACAGACTTAGACGAAGGACAGACAGACACTTGCAAGACCAATCCACCAGAGACTGAGGTCATCAGACATTGAAAAGACTCATTTTGAAGTCAGCGCCGCAAAGGATTCAATAGTATTTAATGAGACAAGTCTGAAGGAGGGTCTTCTGCCAAATTATTTTTATTATTATTGAATAATAATAATAATAATAATAATAATAATAATAATAATAATAATAATAATAATAATGTTATTATTATTATTATTATTATTATTATTATTATTATTATTATTATTATTATTATTATTATTATTATTATAAATAACGGATGCACCCACACAACTGGATTTATAATAAAGTTTCTCTATTTTTCAAAAAATTCCCTTCTCTATAGTGGAAAGGTCAGGTAATAATTGTCTCACATTCATTTCATCATAGGAAGGGAATAGACACATTCAGAAACGCTTTAACTTCAATAAGATAAACAGAGAAAATTATACAAAAGCTGAGGAAAAGTCAAATATGGCCGTTAATGTTTTGCTGTAGTTCATCACCCGACGGCCTTAACAAATTCTGAGATGTACCGAATTACTATAAGGCTGCTGTTTGTGCAGATGAAGAAGCTGGCCTTAGGCACACACGGAAAACAACTTCCGGTCCTTGACATCCTCGTCTCGCAATTTTGGGGCATTTGGAGACGGACGCGTCAACGAAGGGATCTCACTTGGGCCTCTGACTTCACGGTCGGAGTGAGTGAGTGAGTGCCCTGAGGGACTGAAGCTCAGTACCCTGACTGCTTTTGTTGAAAGGGCTCTTCTTTCTTTCACACTGCTCCTCATGGCACTACACAAATGAAGAACCCGACAGGGTCACCCAGGTGCTCTTCATTAATGACGGTCATTCTAACTCTCAAACAGATAAGGAAATTCAAAGATCGTCGAGGAATGGTCCACTCCTCTAACTGGTCCGATGTTAAAATCTTTGCATTTAAGATTAGAAGAAATAAAAGTGGGTTTAGCCTTTTGATGAAGAACAGCCCGACCCTACCTGCACACGACGCCCTTCAGAAAACTGTGGCCGACGATTAGTTCCTACGACATGTCCCAAAATGCCCCCGAGGCCCTTATATTGCGACGGACCCTCGATGCGTCTCTCTGAGAGGATTATCAGCCTCGTTCAAGAAGGTGCCATTAGAAGGCGCTATACACACACGCACGCACACACACACATATGTACACTATATATATATATATATATATATATATATATATATATATATATATATATATATATATATATATATATATATATATTTATACACACACACACACACACACATATATATATATATATATATATATATATATATATATATATATATATATATATATATATATATATATATATATATATATATATATATATATATATATATATTATATATATATATATATATATAGATATATATATAATATATATATATATATATATATATATATATATATATATATATATATATATATATATATATATATATATATATATATATGTCATGAAACTAAGACAATATCAGTACTGTCTTTGCCACTGTATAAGCACAATACTGTAATCAAACCATAACTGTAATTCGCGGTAACAGAATGTTTAATATTTTTTGAAATAATTATGCTATGAATGTATATCCAGTCAACAATGATAATCGTCTTTAGGACGAATGCATAAAGAAGCATGCAAGCAAAAATTGAATCGAAAATGACTGATATAACAACATCTGCATAATCCTGCACATTTTCAGCACTGTAGTTGAGGAAGTCTCTGAATTTATTTATGTTCATCCTTTTCGATGAATATAAGGAATATATTTTACATATTAACAATACAATCTGTTATTCTTGGAGGATATTATGTATGTAAACAAAGCCATGCCATCTTTATGATTATTTTCGTATCATTTCCCTCTGAAATCTAACAAGAAACGATGCAACTGTTTCCCGTAAATATTTGGCCTGAGACTTTGATCTCCAAGAACAGGAAGTGCAGGGAGGGAGGGTTGTCGGAACTGCCAATCTATATCATGCTTTGAAAGTTCGTGAACTAAAGATAATTTATTATTTCCAGTAAACCCCAGTTAAGTCAGAAACCTGAATATGTTATAAATAAACCTTAATCACAATATTTTACGCTCAGAACTACAATATTCTCGTCCAAAATACGATATGTTGAATTTCATTTTGTTGGGATGCCTGCATTTTCGGAGCTGCCAATCTATATTTAGCCTTTAAAGCAGAAGAATTAAAGGTAGTTTGGTATTTCACGTAGTCTGTAGTAAGTTCAGAAACCAGAATTTAAATCAATCACTTTCGATTCGATTATTTTATGCTCAGAACTGCAATATTCCTGTCCAAAATACGATGTTGCATTTCACTTCGTTGGTCTGCCTGGATCTTCATATCGTCTATGACAGGCGGCGGCATTTTCGCTCTGGGGGAGGACTGTAGGCAAGTTGGTTTTCAACCGTCTTCCCTTGCGTCGAATTTTGGGTAATTTTTCCTTTGCGTGAAATACTCATTTCCAATTGAAGTTAATTTAGATATCCCTACAGACTTATCATTTTAGATTATGAGAAAAAGATGGGAATAAGAATAATCTAACCGGCTTCCTCACCCATCTGTGAAAATGCAGTGGTCCACTTGCGCTGATTTTCTTAGGTGGCCAATAGGTGGCGTTCACGACTTGCTTATAGTTAAAATTACTGTACATTTTTGGGTGGAGAAAGGACCGCATGGGGACCACGTGGCCGCCTTAGAGTGATATGGAGGATTGAAGACGAAACTGAAATCCGATTTTATTCATTATTTTGATACAGTTTTCTGAGACGATGAATGGAAACCTCAATTATCATTCCTTTAGACAGAAGACTGAAAATGGGCAATAAATGTGATGTCATATAGCATCTGAACACATGATAACTTCCTGTAATCATGTCATGACAATTACAGTTTAGTTCCATGTGTATGAAACTAAGTCAAGACTATTGGACAAATCCTGTATTCAGACCCGAATCATTCAATTGCAAAAAAAGTCATGAACAGGTCATGCAATAATTTAATTCCAGAATCACTTTCGCAGAAGGCTATTATAAAGGACAACAAATATCCACACTCATTGCAATGTCCCAGACGGAGGTGCAGAGTGCAATTTGCCAATAACAGGGCAATACGGTAATGTTGCAAGCAAGGCAGAATTCGTCCAATCAGCAAGGTTCTATATATAGCCTCAGGAGCTGCACAGGGAGCAAATTAGTCTTTCATTCTAACTCAATAAAATATGTTTATTGGACTTCCAATAAGAATGAATGCGGAAAAGTTACAATATTTTGCCATTTGTTTGCAACACGACAATGTTGAAAGCGAGGAAGAATTCGTCATCATGGCTGGGATTATAGTTCCAGGATTCTTATCTGGGAGCACACCAGCTTTGCTTTGAAATAGGATAAAATGCAGTCCACTGGGCCTTAAATAGCTTGCATGCATGCATAATTCGCTTTTATTAAGATGAGTTTGTAATACTACAATGTTGCAAGCAAGGCTAAGTTAATGAAAATAACAGGTCTACAGCCTTGTGTTTTTTTACAGGAACAAACAAATTTTACTTGGAATTGCATAAAATGAAGTCCATTGGATTTTGGGAGTTCAAAACCAACTTCTGAAGCTTCGAACTGAATAAAAGGCAGTCTACGGGGACTCTGATGACAAATATGCGTTCGAAATCACAATACATTGCAATTTGCTTGCAATACGGGAAGGTTGCAAACAAACTCACAACACTAAAACTAGCAAGACAATGAGGGTGTTTTTGGGGAACGATCCAGCCTTTGCTTCAGACTAAAGACAGGCAAAGCGATGATCGGTCTGTTATGCCAAAAGTGCAGTCAAATTTTGCAGTATATTCCAGCTTGCTTGCATAATTGCAATGTTGCATGCCGGTTTATTTTATCAAAACACCAAAACTATAGCCTCCGGAGTTTTTGGGGGACCAGAACGACTTCTCCTTCAGAGTTGATAAAATACAAAGTACTGTCCTGCAAACATCCATTATGCACAGGAAGTTGCAATATATTGCAACTTCCTTGCAATTAGAATGTTTCAATCAAGTCAAATTTCGCCAGCATAGCCAGGCTATAGCTTTGGGATTTTTTCTCTTGACATACTTTTCCTTCAAACTGGATAAAATGCAAAATGTTGACATTCTGATCAAGAAAATGCACGAGAAATTCCAATAAGTTTCAATGCCCTTGCAATACAGAAATGTTGCAAGCCAGGCAACATTGGCAAGAGTGGATAATTAATATGCCAACGAAACTGCAATGTATCGCAGTTTCCTTGCAATGCAACAATATTGCAATCTGACCAAGATTCGTCAGAAACCAAAGCTACAGCCTAAGGATTTGTTCGTGAGCCTGATTGATTCTCCTTTCGAATTGGATAAAACGCAGCTTATTGGACCTCCAAAGACGAATATACATTGCAGTTGCAGAATATTGCTGATTCATACTATTACACCTCCATGCCAATGCAATTATGCTTTAATCCTCCACATAATGTCAAATTAATGAGCGGTAATTCTCGGTAATTTTGGAGAAGAAAAAGAAAGTTTGCCGTCAATAATATCAGTGAATTATTTCAGGAGGAAATTAATGTTGAGTTATAATTATTTTCAATTGGATATAAAATTTAGGCCAAAGGCCAAGCACTGGGACCAGTGAGGTCATTCAGCATTAAAACGAACATTGAGAGTAAAAGGGTTGAAAGGTGTAACAGGAGGAAAACCTCAAAGCAGTTGAAGCACTATGAATCGATTGTTAGGAAAGGGTGGATAGCAAGATGGAAGGGAGAGAATATGAAAGGAGGTGCAGTAAAAGGAATGAAAGGGGTTATAGCATCTAGGGGCCATGCTGAGAACTGTGATGTTCTTGTCCAAAATTCGGCGTTAAATCTTACCATGTTGGTGTGCCTGGATCTTCTTCTTCTTCATGTCGTCTATGATTCTCGTGCCATTTTTCTTTCTATGAATGATTTATTCCCAGTTGAAGCTGTATTTTGTCATCTCAACACAAATATGATCTTATATAATGAGTAGGAAAGCTTCTCATAAAAATAATTAGGTAGATTTCACGCCCATCTTGGAAGATGCAGTTGTCCACCCGCGCTGATTTCTTCAGAGGCCAGTAGGTGGCGATAACGACTTGCTTATAGTTAAAATTGCTGTACATTTTTTTTGGTGGAGAAAGGACCGCATGGGGACCACGTGGCCGCCTTTGAATATAAGGAAACTTGAAGACGAAACTGAAATCCGATTTCATCCATTATTTTGATACAATTTCTAGATATAATGAAAGGAAGATTCCCACTGGTCGCTTCTTAAAATTAGAGGAATGAAAATGAACTCAAAATGAAACGAAATATTTAGCCTTTGAACACATTATTAACTCCCTATAATCACATGACCTACACAGTTTAGTTTCCTATATATAAAACTGATTCAAGACTATAAGCAATTGCTATATTTGTACCCATTTGATTAACGTACAAAATAAGGTTGTGAAAAAGACCTGCAATCATTAAATCATTTCACTTCACTCAGGGTGTTAACATAAGGAACAATTTATATGCGTCAAAATAGCAAGGTCAAATGATACTATGTCAATGGGGTATTTACTGTATATGTGAACTGAGGACCAGAGAGAGAGAGAGAGAGAGAGAGAGAGAGAGTGAAGTAGCCATTCGTGAAACACTCAATACATTTTCTACCTATCTCTCTATCGATCTCTGACTTTTTATTGAACAGCAAGAAACATTATTTGTGTCGGTGAATCCATATGTTAAATGATATCATGGAAAAATAATGACGAACACATGTGAATAATAATAATAATAATAATAATTGCAACAAGGCAAAGAGCCAGAATTTCTTCTTACAAATATCAGAAAAAATGTAAGAGAGAGAGAGAGAGAGAGAGAGAGAGAGAGAGAGAGAGAGAGAGAGAGAGGGGGGGCACCCCGTTCCTGTGGGTGACTGTTCAGAAGAGACACAGATCCACCGACCACATTTTGTAGTGAAGTGACCACGACTGGGATGCCTCCCAAATCAAGAAGCATGGCCACAGAAAGTGAGTCATCTCTATTGAAAGTGATCTATAAACAGTTAACACCTGATATAGACACCTTCAATAGGAGGGAGTCTGGGAGACCTCTCCCCATATATTAAGTAATACTACATAACGGTATTATTATTATTATTATTATTATTATTATTATTATTATTATTATTATTATTATTATTATTATTATTATTCAGAAGATAAAGAAGAACCCTATTCATATGGAAAAAGAAGCCCACTAAAGGGGCCATTGACTTGAAGCTGAAGCTTCCAAAGAATATTGAGGAGTTCATTTGAAAGAAGAAATATTTCACATTTATCAATATTTTATAATTATTCCTTCCTCTTGATGATATACAATCACGTGCTTTGTTTTTTAAATGTATTCAACTTGGGGCAATAATGATTTAGGAAAATGTCATTAAAACTGCTGTTTGTTTTCGTTCTACAACAAATGAAAATTTGATCATATTTGACCACAGAGGCGATGCTGGAATGATCTAAAAGTTTCAAAAATTTTCCAGCTCCTCGAAGGACAAGAGAGAGAAATCATTGGCGCATGCGCCCAACGCTGCTATGGCTCAGAAAAATAAAAATTTTAGTCTCCGGAAACAAAATCTGATCAACAAAAAGGCGAAGATTTATACAGATGAATTCAGTGAACAATTTTATGCTCATGAAAATGTGGACTACAAGGCGGAGGAGCAGTTTGGAGTCGACGTTGCAGCATTAGGCGAATTATAAAGCGGGAATGTTTTTAATGCTGTCACGTTTGGAACTAAGTTCTGCACTCGAGATAAACACGGAAAGGTATCAGGATGAGAGGAGGACCCTGGAATAGAGACTTTCGAGGACTTTCACGAGAAGAAAGCAGAGAGAGACAGAGAGAGGGAGCGAGAGACAGACAGAGAGAGACAGAGAGGAGATTCGTAATGCCAGAATTACCATTTGGATCAACAGATCTGTGAAGTCTCGTAGGAATCAAGAGGACTTTTCGCCGTCTTGGAATCCTTCCTTCAGTCAGTCTCCAGTTCCTGGAGGCACGAGAGAAACACCATGTATATCAGGTAAGGAAAGCAAAGGAGTGGTTGCAGCGATGCTGAAATGGCCTAAAACCTTCGGAGTCTTCCTTGAAAGTGCTTCAGAATCCTTCGGTCTCAGCTCCTGGAGGAAGGGCGAGAGAGAAGAAGAGCCATTCGCGGATGCCCCCAGCGTTAGAGCTCAGTGGAACTCCAACTTCAGTCTCCAGAGGCAAGCTCCGAAATCCTTCGAGTCTCCTTGAAGCCTTCGGAGGTTTGGTGCCATATTCGAAAAGTAGGGATAAGGAGGGTCTGAACCACAAGGCAGAGGGCCCGAAGGCGCCCTAAGGATGCCTTCCCTTGAAGGCACCCTTGACTGGGGAAGATCCTCCTCAGAGGCTGCTTCCCTGGAGGTAGGCAGGTTTCCTGCCAGGCTGGGGAAGCGGGCCTGAGGAGGGCCTGAACCACAAGGCTGAGGGGCACCAAGGTGCCCTAAGGAAGCCTTCCCTTGAAGGCAGCCTTGACTGGGGAAGATCCTCCTCAGAGGCTGCTTCCCTGGAGGTTGGCAGGTTTCCTGCCAGGCTGGGGAAGCGGTCCTGGGGAGGGCCTGAACCACAGGGGTGAATGGCCCCAAGGCGACCTAGGGAAGCCTTCCCTTGAAGGCAGCCTTGACTGGGGAAGATCCTCCTCAGAGGCTGCTTCCCTGGAGGTTGGCAGGTTTCCTGCCAGGCTGGGGAAGCGGTCCTGGGGAGGGCCTGAACCACAAGGGTGAGTGGCCCCAAGGCGCCCTAGGGAAGCCTTCCCTTGAAGGCAGCCTTGAGTGGGGAAGATCCTCCTCAGAGGCTGCTTCCCTGGAGGTAGGCAGGTTTCCTGCCAGGCTTGGGAAGCGGGCCTGGGGAGGGCCTGAACCACAGGGGTGAGTGGCCCCAAGGCGCCCTAGGGAAGCCTTCCCTTGAAGACAGCCTTGAGTGGGGAAGATCCTCCTCAGAGGCTGCTTCCCTGGAGGTAGGCAGGTTTCCTGCCAGGCTGGGGAAGCGGTCCTGGGGAGGGCCTGAACCACAAGGGTGAGTGGCCCCAAGGCGCCCTAGGGAAGCCTTCCCTTGAAGGCAGCCTTGAGTGGGGAAGATCCTCCTCAGAGGCTGCTTCCCTGGAGGTAGGCAGGTTTCCTGCCAGGCTGGGGAAGTGGGCCTGGGGAGGGCCTGAACCACAGGGGTGAGTGGCCCCAAGGCGCCCTAGGGAAGCCTTCCCTTGAAGACAGCCTTGAGTGGGGAAGATCCTCCTCAGAGGCTGCTTCCCTGGAGGTAGGCAGGTTTCCTGCCAGGCTGGGGAAGCGGGCCTGTGGGAGGGCCTGAACCACAGGGGTGAGTGGCCCCAAGGCGCCCTAGGGAAGCCTTCCCTTGAAGGCAGCCTTGAGTGGGGAAGATCCTCCTCAGAGGCTGCTTCCCTGGAGGTAGGCAGGTTTCCTGCCAGGCTTGGGAAGCGGGCCTGTGGGAGGGCCTGAACCACAGGGGTGAGTGGCCCCAAGGCGCCCTAGGGAAGCCTTCCCTTGAAGGCAGCCTTGAGTGGGGAAGATCCTCCTCAGAGGCTGCTTCCCTGGAGGTAGGCAGGTTTCCTGCTGTGCTGGGAAGCGGGCCTGTGGGAGGGCCTGAACCACAGGGGTGAATGGCCCCAAGGCACCCTAGGGAAGCCTTCCCTTGAAGGCAGCCTTGAGTGGGGAAGATCCTCATCAGAGGCTGCTTCCCTGGAGGTAGGCAGGTTTCCTGCCAGGCTGGGGAAGTGGGCCTGGGGAGGGCCTGAACCACAAGGGTGAATGGCCCCAAGGCGCCCTAGGGAAGCCCTCCCTTGAAGGCAGCCTTGAGTGGGGAAGATCCTCATCAGAGGCTGCTTCCCTGGAGGTAGGCAGGTTTCCTGCCAGGCTGGGGAAGCGGGCCTGGGGGAGGGCCTGAACCACAGGGGTGAATGGCCCCAAGGCGACCTAGGGAAGCCTTCCCTTTAAGGCAGCCTTGAGTGGGGAAGATCCTCCTCAGAGGCTGCATCCCTGGAGGTAGGCAGGTTTCCTGCTAGGCTGGGGAAGCGGGCCTGGGGAGGGCCTGAACCACAGGGGTGAATGGCCCCAAGGCGACCTAGGGAAGCCTTCCCTTGAAGGCAGCCTTGAGTGGGGAAGATCCTCCTCAGAGGCTGCTTCCCTGGAGGAAGGCAGGTATCCTGCCAGGTTGGGGAAGCGGGCCTGGGGAGGGCCTGAACCACAGGGGTGAATGGCCCCAAAGCGCCCTAGGGAAGCCTTCCCTTGAAGGCAGCCTTGAGTGGGGAAGATCCTCCTCAGAGGCTGCTTCCCTGGAGGTAGGCAGGTTTCCTGCCAGGCTGGGGAAGCGGGCCTGGGGAGGGCCTGAACCACAGGGGTGAATGGCCCCAAGGCGCCCTAGGGAAGCCTTCCCTTGAAGGCACCCTTGAGTTGGGAAGATCCTCCTCAGAGGCTGCTTCCCTAGTGGTAGGCAGGTTTCCTGCCAGGCTGGGGAAGCGGGCCTGGGGGAGGGCCTGAACCACAGGGGTGAATGGCCCCAAGGCGACCTAGGGAAGCCTTCCCTTTAAGGCAGCCTTGAGTGGGGAAGATCCTCCTCAGAGGCTGCTTCCCTGGAGGTAGGCAGGTTTCCTGCCAGGATTGGGAAGCGGGCCTGGGGAGGGCCTGAACCACCAGGGTGGGGCAACCCAAGGCACCATGTGGGAACCACCCCTTTAGGGTGCCTTTCTCAGGGGAAGGACCTCCTCAGATTCTCTGATGACGTCATCAGGTGAGGAGAAAAGGAAAGTGAGGAAAAATATGCTTTTTCTTCTCACGTGATAATTATGACGTCATTACAAACGCTTTTAATAATAATAATAATAATAATAATAATAATAATAATAATAATAATAAGGCAACTGAGGGAGAGATAAAGTGTGAGTGAGCGTCAGCCTAACAAGTGTCAGTCTTGCATTCGTCAGTCTAACGAGTGTCTGTGAGCATTAGTTTTGCACGTGTCAGTCTAATGAGCATCAGTCTA